>CAJVPP010000635.1:0-28501 GCA_910592005.1 Funneliformis mosseae
GATTCATCGATGTAAAAACAGAGAGAACCATCTTGTCTTGAATAATTCTTTTGATAAATAAACTGTTTAGTACAGACACGCCGACAGAGGCAGTACTAGTCTTTTGTTTGTTAAATAATTATTTGCACGTATTTTACCCTGTTTATCATGATTCTCTTTAACTTCTTACCTTATATCTTTGTTCTTACTCTTCCACGTGAAGGAAACCTTCTGCTAAACTGTGATATCGTAAGTGATTTACCCGCGATCTAAAAGAACTGGCATAACAATAATTTCAATCATTCCAATGAACGATTCTTTTATTGTTTATTTAAAATGATAATTTTATCATTCCAATTAAATAATCTTTTTATCGTTCATTTAGAATAATAACTTCAATCGTTTTAAATGAATGATTCTTTAATCATTCCAATTAAATGATTCTTTTATCGTTCATTTAAAATGATAATTTTATTGTTCTAATTGAACAATCCTTTTATCATTCTTTTAGAACGATAATTTCATTATTCCAATTGAACGATCCTTTTATCGTTCTTTGAAAAGATAATTTAATTATTCTAATCAAATAATTTTCTTATTATTTGTTTAGAATGATAACTTCAATTGTTCTAAATAAATGATTCTTTTATTGTTCTAAATGATCTGAAATTTTGGATTTCAGTTCAGTTCAGATTTTTTTCAGTTTGGATTAGATTTATAATCTGAAAAAAATCTAAACCAAACTGAAAATTTTCAGATTAATCTGAATTATTCAAAGCTTTAATCTTAATAATAGAAGTAAAAATTATAATAAATACTATTAAAATGATGAAAATAAAAAAAATAAAAGTATAGTCTTGAATAATAAAGAGATTTTAAAGAATCAGTTTATAATCAGGTTATATCTATATAAATGAACAAAATATCTAAATTAATAAAAAAACTGTCAATATAAAATAAATAATTAATTAATTGTAAAAAAAGAAGTAAATAAATTATTTAATTATTTTAATAATTCTATATTAAAATAAATTTAAGATGAATAAGATATTAAATAGACTGTGTATTATTTTTAAACAAATTATTTGAATTTAGTTTATAGCTAAAAAATATAAATTTATAGATCATATATAGTGAAAAAAAATAAGATAATCAATATGAAATTTTGAGTTTAATATAAAGATTAATAGAAGTTTTATAAAATAAGTTTCTTATTCCTTATGTTAGATGGTTTAAAAGTAAATTAGTTATTGAAAGAGCATTTCTTGCAAAATAGTAATAGAAATCTTATATTAAAATATTAAAGTGAATAATATCATTTTTAATTTTAAGCACTTTTTCAATAATAGCTTTACTAAACATCCTACTGTAAAATGTGTTGTATATTTTATGGTAATCTTAAACAAATAGAAAATCTCAAAGATGTTTAACATAAATTAAATTATTCAAAAGTATATGAAATTCTATTTAAATTTAAAACTAGATGGAATTCTATATATCTTGTATGAAATCATTTAGAATTAAAAATTTTACAAGAATAATAAGGATGATGTGATTATTTAGGCAAACCAAGTTAATGAATCTGAATGGAAGTAATTTTTAGCATTTAAGTTTGTATATATTTGTGAATGATAATAATAAATTCAAATTAATTAATTATTTTTTTAGCACCTTTCTATGAAGCAACTCAAAGTGCTACCTTGATACATACTAAATAGATTGTAACTTTAACAAATTCTAGAATATTAGCAGTAGTAATTGGTGTTTTTGATTAGATAAAGGATCTTTTATAACAAATTTGTATAATACTCTTTATTTTGATCCTTTTGCGATGATACTTTTTTTTTTTTAGATGAACACATTTAATATAATATATATTGGGATGTATAAAAGAAGTAACATTAGTTGCAGCCTTACTTATTAGATCTTCGATTCAAAAAACTTAAATTTGTCAATGTAGAATAGCGTAATATAACTACAAATAGTCTTAGACATGAACAAGCTATTATGATAGAAAAGCCAGTTGATAATCCATTTATTGATTTGACTGAGCCATCAACTACAAAAAAAAAAACTAATGTAAATCGAAAGTATAAAGTTAGGTCAGGAATCACGTGAATGATGCAGTAAATCTCGACATCGGAAAATGTTAGTTTATCATGAATATCATATTCAAAGCATGTATGACGACATTTATTGATTACAACTGCCCTTTTTACATTAGCTATTTACCCTATCTATTTTGTATGAAAATAAATAACGCCAAAATAATAGTTGTCCATAAGCATTGCCGCCATGGGAGTCTTAATAGCGAGTTGAAGGTGTCGAATAGGTTCGAACCATTGAGCACTGGGAATGACATTCTACCATGAACCCTTAGCATCATTTCCACCATAACTTGCCCATTCAGATAGAATTTGTCTTGGGTTCGATAATTGGTATCCGTATCATTATCTACTTCCGATACCTTAGTACATCTCGAAGCAACCACCACCTTCTTCCATAGATCATCACCTTCAGAAACTAGATCCCGATAATTCATGCTTTTGATTCTGTCAGTATCGACTCAATACACGACAATTCCATTAGATCCCTTACGATTCTTAATCCAATTGTTTGCATTTTCAATCGATGAGTTTAAGCAAAAGCTAGGATCCGATCCGAAATCGAGACTGTGTCTGCCATGTGCAAGTATGATTCCATTATTGCTGATTGCTTGGGCGCTTTGATAATTTGTTGCGTGAAAGAAAGCACATCGTATAGATTGTCGAATTGGTATCAGCGACTTTCGTATTGTTACTTAAAATGTTATCTATTCCAGTATTGATATCATCATATGATGATCCACTGATTGCGTGGAAGGTTTGCATCATAGAAAACGTTATCAAAGGCATCTGAATATTGAAATCCCATGGATTGAGGATTCATTCGAATAACCAATGATATAAAATCTGTTTAGTCCATAGGGTATCATCACACACACTATTATGGAGTTCATTTGCTGTTTCTTCCGTAAGACCCATTCCACAAGTAATCTCTTATCATCACCTGAAGTAACACCACTTACACCAGTTCCCTCAATGCCAACGAAGATTGTTGGGTTCAGTCGCTGGCGTTCTTCGAGAAAATCAAACATGAGTTCCGTATTCGTTTTAAGATCAAGGTGGACCTCCTCTTCCAGAAAGGACCTAACGAGGTTTGATTAAAACCTCGGCTAATAAAGTAAGCCATGATCTCGGAATGAAGAGGGTCTGTTGATTCGTCGGATAATGGGGTTTCTTTTGCTGAAACGTCGAATAATGTTAATTCGTGTGCAGTTGATTCGGTCGATGGGGTTAATGAAGACATACTTAAAATTTTCTCCTCTTTGAATCATTGAAAGTAATTAATTAGTGCTGTATGAGGGTTTATAAGTGCTTATATAAAAAACTATGTTTACCCATTGTTTTCAGTTTGTTGAGAAAATCATAATACGAAATTCCATCAACGATAAGCTTCGGATATTGCCCAACCTTTAAGTATGAAAAAATTCGTAAATATCAAAATCAATTATTTAATTGCAGTAAGGTGACTAATCATACCCCCTTAACAGCTAAAAGGAATTTATAAAAGGAATCACAAGATTTATCTTTATTAACAAAATCGCAGGCTCTTCACTCTTTAACTAGGTGAACATATTCAAATATTTACTGTATACAGGTTAATATAACTTAGTGGAATTTCCTTAAAAGGTTACGAGACGTGACGAAACCAGGGTTATAAATGGAATTTCAGATTACTAAATTATCATATTTTAACGAACAGATATCTTTGGAAATTTGGAAATAATTTTATATTGAGGTTCATTCATTTCGTTGACGATGCAAATAAATTGTAATCGTTTGATATAATTTTATGAAAAAATGTTTAATCTCTTATTTCAATTGAGAAGAAACAATTGAAATTATTTCGGGAAGTAAAGAAGCTGTTAACAAGAGAGGGTTTGGAAAAAAACTTCGTCTACCTATATGGTTTAAAAAATATAAAGGATATTCAAAAGAAAAATAAAAATATACAGGAAATGTTTAATAAGACATTTAAATATGAAAACGCTTAAAAAAAAATCTACGAAATTAAACAACCACCACCGGAATTACTGTCATTAATTCTTTGTCTTAAGTCATTATTTTCTCTTCGCATCGTTTCTAAAATTGCTTCAGTTTGTTCTTTAGAAGCTTTGATTTGCTGAGCGAGTTGCTCTTGGTAAAATCGATTTTGATTTTCTACAGCTTTTTCCTTTTCTTCGTTTAATTTCCTGCTCAATTCTTCGATTAATCTACGATTTTCTTCTTCAGCAGATCTTTGTATTTGTTCAAAGTTTCTTTGTTGTTCATCAAGTAAATTTTTATTAGTTTCTTCGTTCAATCTTTGTTGTTCAAGCATAGTTTCTTGCATTTCTTCCATTTTCTGATTATATTTTTCAACAACGCGTTCCCTTTCTTCAATAAGTCGATATTTCATTTCTTCGTGGGATCTTTGCTGTTCTTCGATATTTGTTTCTAATTCCATCATTTTAATCTTAAACAGCCTTTCGGTTTCTTCACGTTCACGTTTCTGTCCTTCAATTTCCATACGGAATTGTTCTTCACGTGCTATTGATTCTAAACGTAATCTCTCGGCTTCTTCTTTAGCGATCATCGCTTTAGCTAATTCCGCGTTCATCTTTCCCAATTGCGTCATATAATCAATTGCGGTCGGATAATGATCTTGCATGTATGACGCAATTACTTTGGCGGCTTCTGGAGACTTCATCATAGCTTTCTCAAAAGATAATTCAAACGTGTTCAATGCTTCTTGAAATATTTCGGTACTCTTTAACAAAAAAAATATATATTGATCGTAAATTAAGAAATTAAGGTACTATTTAATATTACCAAATAAAAAAATATTTCTAATCATACCTCAAATAAATTTTCTAGATTTAATCCAGACTTTACATATTTTTCCCATAAAATTTTTGCAATATGTTCATTACGATTCGTTAATTCTTCGGAATTTTTTTTCAGAAATATTTCTTTACATTTATTTATATCTTCATTTAATCGTTCAATAAAACCTTCCATCTGTGTAGGACTTCCAATGACTTTATCAAAGAACAATTGGTTGACCTCTGAAATACTATCTTCATGAATCTCATTAAAATCTTCCCATATCATTGGGAGTTTTCCTTCTTCATTCAGAACATTCATTCTTTCTTGATATAAAATTGTAGCTTCTTTTATTGCTTCTTGTGCAACATATTGTATAATTGATTCATATTCGGAGGGAATCGAGAGAAGTGAAGAAGTTTCTGAACTGTTCATACGCTCCACGATATCTTGCAAGAACTTTACAAATGCCGTTCCTTTCATGGTGGATGAACCTATGTATTTTAAGGGTAATTGAGAATAGATTTCTTTTACGGTGTTCTCTACTTCATCAACAAATTCCTCATCAAGTTCATCGGTTTCAGCATCTTCCAAATGTTGTAACATTTTTCTTTTACAACCGGGATGTGGTAATCTTAAATTTGGTAAAGTATAAATAAATATGTTAATTATGTGAAACATAAGAAGTATCAATAATAACAATAATAACCAAAGTATATTTACCCATAAACATTAAAGTCATAAAAGAATTTACCAATGCCCGTAGCAGCTATGAATTGAAAATTGAAATGTCGTTACAATTTATACTTTTTATTTGAGCTTTTTTTTTTTTATTATTATTATTAATTTATTAAATAATTCACCTTCAGGATTGACATTTTGTAATTTTTCCAGAAAATAATCCTTGAAGCTATCTGGATTTTCCAGAGTGAAATCACGAAGTAAGATAACTAATCTGGGTAAAAAGTCACCATCTTCGGGTTCTTGAATGAATTTACTTAAATCGGTCATAAGGTACAATTTGCCGATATCATCCCTGCCGACGATACCATTGATATTATAAATGAAAGTTGACGAAGAAGCTAAACATAAAATGAATAGTTTTGTCGCCCAATTTTGGTCTTGTTTTGGGTCATCGATTCCTTCGGAATCGAGAACAATTACACGTTTTTGAATCGTGCTGCCATCGGATTGTTTACTTTTCAATGTGAAAGGAGGAGACCACATGTATATCCCCCGTGTGCACCCTTCGACTTTTGCTCCTAAATCAAAACCGTCATGACGACCGTGCAATACATTTGCGAACCAAGATTTACCACGGCGATATGAACCAACTACTGAGATAATAGCAAGTGGTTCACGAATCTGTTTAAGAACATCTAGTGCTTCTTTATTTAGCACAATTTTACCGAACTTTCCATGATTGGCTTCAAATCTTAATAGTTGCATTGGAGCACCTTCACGGAATGGAATTCCTCTACCAAACTTATTACCCTGAGTACCATTTTCAGAAAATCCATTGTTTGTATGAGTCATTATTTTAACAAGAATGTATTTATTTTATATTTTAAAAATTTTTTTTTTTTTTTTTTTTTTCTTTTTTTTTATGAATTCGAGACGTTTATATTTGAATAACATTACTTTATTGTTATTGTTTCCCAAACTTGTTTTTGTTTCCAAAAACAAACCTTTTTGATTGTGATCTTAAGCTTGAGATAACATTAAGCCAATTAAAGAAATTTTACAATAAGGTGCATTATAAATTCAGCATAAAGATGTAAAACAATGCAAGTACCATTTACAACTTTTTTAGGTTATTCATTCAGAACTTGATAATCTTCACCAAAATTTCCACTAAATGGTCGTATCCTTGCTTGTTTTGCCATTTTATATCGAAGAAATTAACCCTTCGTTATATAAAAGTTAAGAATACCATTTTAACTTAAAAAAAATTAAAAAATGTGTTGAAGCCTTGAAACTTAAATTTTGCTACTTTTATAACATTATAAACTACTGCAATTGATTTCAATTTAGAGAAAATAAATTATCATATTTCTTTAAAATTTCTTTGTGATACCTTTAAACCGGGTGGGCGCTTTGCAGCTGAAAAGCAAAAAAAAAAAAAATATTTTTTTGAGTAATGTTAAATCTAGATCTGGAATTATTTGACTAATAAAAATCATATTTAACTTATAAAGTAAAGGTTATTTTTTTTTGGTAGTTTCCTCCCTTTTACTGCAAAAGCGCCCAGGATGGAAGATTCTTAAAACTGATAAGTTTATCGCAATATCTCATTTCTTGATAATTATCTTCAATCCCGTATTATAAATTTTTTTCTTTATTATAATACAAATTATATACACTATAATAATCTTTTTATATATTTATATTTATTCTAATTTTTTTTATCAAATTACTGTTATTATAAAATTTACTATTTTATTTGTTTTGATTTTTTTCTGTCTCATATCTTTTGAACTCTCTATTTAATTGTTTAATTAATTATCATTATATCATTATTTAATAAATTTTATTAAAATAATATATTTTTATAATTTTTATTAGTGAATTATTTGATTATTTAATAATAAATTTTACATTTTTTAAATAAATCATTATATTAAAAAAAAGTAAAATATCTAACAAAAATTTTAAAGTAATTATTTCTTTAAATTTATGATTAATTTTTATATAAATTAAGAAAATAATATTTGAAATCATTACTAAAAAAAATTAGGAATAATAGTAGTTATATAAATCCTTTTTAGATAAATCAATTAGCATATTTAACATTATAAATTAAATTAATATATATAATACATTTAATAAATCAGCATATTACATATATTATATATCATCAATATTATTTAGTATTATAATAATAGTATTACTAGGGAAACGGAAATAATTGTTAAATCTGAAATGATCTTAACTAAAAAATTTCATACTGGTATTTACTTTATCTAGAGTTTTATGCAATTATAAAAGCCAATCAGCATTGATTCAATTATTAAATGAGCAAATATTAAGACATTTTTACATTATATATAATTCTACACTTTATTCTAGACTAATAAATATTTTTTTAAAAAAAAATGTTCTAAAAAATTTTACAATTTTTACTTTTTGTTTCAATTTGAAAATGCAAGAATTTTGTTATATTGCAATTTAATAATGAAATAATAAAATAAACTTATTTATGAGAACAAATATTTTTAAAATTTTATTTATTTCAAAATAATATAAAAATATGTAAACATTTTTATGTTTTTAAAAATTATAGAAATTACAATATTATATCAAATAAAATAACTTTAAATTTTAACTATAATTTATTTATTTGCAATAAGTCAATAATGATTTTTTCTTAATATATTGAAAAAAATCATTTTTTTCTTGATTTAATAAATAATTATTAGAATCTTTAATTTAATTAAATATATAATAAATAAGTTTACTGTATTATTCTGAAATTAAGCATCCCTTTTGTTACTATAAGATAAATAAAACAGTTATAGGATAATATTTTAAATGAAATAATTATCTAATCCTTTAAAAAATGTGAAATATCAAATTCTTTAGATGAGTTAAAAAATAAAGATAACATTAATGAAATTATTCAAGATTTTGATAAAGAAAATAAAAGCAAGTAGTTTAAAATAGAAATATATGATCTGCAAGCTAAATAATTAGACAATTAAATTATATACTTTCTTAACTTATTCATATTAATTGTAATATTTTACAAATATAAAGCAATTATTTTAAAAGATTAATTTTTCAAAAATTGAGCTGATGTATGAAATTAAAAAGTTTGTTAATTTTGATGAAAGTAGTTCAGATAATAATAGAAAATAATTATCTTTTTATTGTAATTTTAATAAATTTATTAATATAATCATTAACATTTAATAATCATAAAAAAATTAATATTTTAAAAGAATGCTTATTTCAGGTATTATGCAAATAAGAGGATGCTTATTTTTAAAGAATGCTTAATTTTAGAATAATACAATATTTGTTTCAATTAGAATTTTTTTATTTTTAAATTTTAAAATAATTACAATAAAAAAATAATATAATATATAATAAACAAACAATAAATAATAAATAAATAATAAGTATATTACATTAGTTGTAAAATAATAATATAATTTAATATAATAAACTTTATTTTTTTTTTATTATTTAAATTGATATATTAAGAAAAATTCATTTTTTGAATTCTCATTATAAAAATTATTAAACTAACAGGTTCATTATATTGAGTTCTAACTATATTAATTATTAAGAAAAAACTTATATATTTAAAAATAATATATTAGTTTAAAAATAATAAAAAAAATATTAGAAAAAGAAATTATAATATATTAGGTTATTTGTCATATCTGATAAATAATTAAAAAAATATATAATATCATAAAATTAATATTGTTGATTATAAATAAAATAAAGAAATAATTAAGATTCAAATACTGTAAATAAATGTGAATTATAATATATATATGATGAAATCTGTTATATAATTATATAAATTTAACATTATAATATTATATAAAAAATTATTATTCAGAGCAAAGTGTAAGATAATTTACTATAAGGTTATATATAATTTTGTGTTAACTTCTGTAATTTTTTTTTTTACTTTCACTTACATCATCATATTAATTTTCTTTTTCAATTCACTACTTCTACTATTTTTTTTATATCATTAATCAATAAAAAAAAAAATAATCTTAATAATCAAATTTTAAATTAAATATTTATTATTAAAATTTATAATTAATAAAATTTGAATATAATAGTTATATTAGTTAAAATTATTTTAAAAGTCTAATAATATTTTCATTATTATTAAAATAATTTATTAGTATCATTTCTATTATCATTATTATTATTATTATAATTATATTATCCTTTTTTACTCGTTTAAATTTTCAGCTAACCCTTGTTTTCTTTGCTTAATATCCAATTTCGAGTAAGATTCGCAACATACAGATGATCGTCAATGATCATCAAACAAATCATTTATATAAATTTCTCTTTTTGGATCCTTTTTGTTTTGTCTATATTAGTATCCTCATTTCCTTAAACGTCGCTGTATGACGGTAATGGAAATTTTCCTTAAACCTAAAGTGCGTGATTTTTAAAGTGATACCACTAAGATGCGTATAAAAAAATATTTGGGTATTGCAGGCGAGAGACTCCTGTAGTATAACAAAGAAATAGGAAAGTAGAAAACATTAAATGTTGTTGAGAACATTAATTGGAAAGTTGTAATCTGTGAATTTGGATACTTTATTATTGCAAGAAGAAATTAAAGAGCTCGAGTACAATTCTTTCTTTTGGGATGTATTTTTTTTTTACTAATAATATAAAAATTTTCAATTTATACATTTATTTACTTTTAGAATAAATGGCAAACCATAAAAAATAAATGGAGATCACGTGAAAAATAATTGAGGCCATACGCGTACGGTCTTTTTTTTTTAATAGTACTATCTTACAAAGATTTTCCATATAAATTGACATTTAATCATCATTATGATAAGGATATATCGTTTCACCAAATTCATTAATTTCATTAGGCACAGCATTTGACTTCAACCATGCTACGGCCCCTTCCATATTTCCTTTATTCATATTGAAAGCGCGTTTGACATTTGGCTCCGAATATCCCATCTTTGTCAATTGGCATAATTGATCTTGTGTTGGATAAAAAGAAGTCAAGGTCGTTTGTCGACTATTATTTGAAGAATCAAATTGTGAATTTCCTTTCTGCTCAATTCCTCTTCCTCTTCCTCGTCCTCTTCCACCCCTTCCACCCCTTCCACCCCTGCCACCCCTATCAAAACCGTTACCTCCTCTCCTTTCATAATGTTGATATTGATTTTGTTTCCTTTGATCATTATTACTCGTTTTATTTCTGTAAACCTCATTTTTATGTGCTGATGATTCATTATCTTGTAAGGCGTTCGAAGTAGAATAAATTGTGGTAGCAACATTATTAATTTGTTTGTACTCTACGCCGTTAGCAAACCGTTTTTGAAAAGGTAAAAGATTGCCTTCCGGATTATGCGTTTTACTCGCGTTATTATCATCAAATATGGCAAAAGATATATGACGGTAAGTCTTAGGCAAATTCTCTCCACCGCCAGCGTATTCGGATGAAATGATTTCATAAAATAACTGTGCCATAGTAGATGGAGGGTTACCATAAGCCCCACATCCAAATGCGCTGAGAACTATTGCATCATGGCCTTTTTGATAATAATAAGAAATAATAAACTTTCGATATTTTGAAAATGAGTGAGAATTTCATAAATTAAATAATAAGCACCATGAATTAATCCTATGTTAAGGATCGATCGAATTTTATGTCGAGTTATTGTTTTTGCTTCAGGGCTTAAAGTAAATTCTCCAGATTGATCTTTGATGATTTTTGGGCGACGCATTGCTGCTACTGCCTAATGAAGTTAAATTCGAATTTAATATATTTAATAGTAATAAATATATATATATATACAACCTAATTATAGAGATTGTTTTTCATACCACAAAAGAAATGACCTTAGGAACTTCCAAAAATTCATATTTTTCTTGCTCGCTAGATCTAATAACGGTTGCATTAGGGCAGTATACCCCTCCTAATAATGGTATAGGGTACCAATCCTTTTTGTTACGTTCATGGTATTGATAAAGATTTGTACGACGAAAAAGATTTTCTTCCTGGGCTCCCGCACCATTTTTGTAACCTATTCGAAATTCCAGGCGTCAATATTGTTATAATGTTTAAAAATTAAACTCCTAGGAAATCAAAACCGATATTTACCACCACCAGCATTTGTTGCACTAGCCATGTTTAACACCAAAGGATTAAAACCTTCCCTCGTCAATTCCAAAGCCCTTATTAGACAATCACCTTCCACCACTTTTATAACCGGTTCTTCTTGCATTTCAGGAACCTTTTCTCTAACTAAGATTGAACCATTTTTATAAAACTCCGCTTTGGAAATTTCTTTTTCGATAAGTTCCTTATTGAGTTTGATTTCTTTATTAGTACGTGGGTGAACGTACTTCAATTTATTGAAGGCTTCAATAGTTTGCTGTTGAACGATTTTGCGCTGAGACCTTTCCATGCTTAACCTTATAACCTAATAAAAAAGGAAGTGGGAAATTTATTTAACTTGATTTAAATTTCATTTTATTAAAAAGATCCGGAATTGATAAATATTGGCCAATCAGATTTTTCATTCGTTTAGGCGCAGAAAAGTCAAACTTTAAATACATTGATTATTAAATTTATTAAATTTGCTTAACCTTCTCATTTAAAATAACAATCAAACATACAATAGCAATTTAAATTTAAATGCGCTAAAACGAATTATACCAATTCGTTTAAATCTTGTCTATCTTATACCAGCTTTCACTTCACTCGTTATGGCTTCCATCACATCTAATTTTAATAGATCCTTAACCGGAAAGTGTAAAGAAGCTTCATATGCCAACTTTATCGTCGTATCATTTATATGAAGGAAATGACGACTCAATGCATTGATGCTATTGCAAACTCGCGCGATTGCCTCACGCCTTTCTTGATCAATTTCCTAATAGTAAGGAAGAATAAATAAATATTTAAGACATAAATAGAACCTATGGGATCATAATATGCGATGATTACCTCATTATCATTTGAGTAAATAGCGTCGGAATCTTGATCTTTAGATGATTGTGTTGTCTGTTTGCTTACCCAAATATAACCATTCAAACCTAATGCCAAATCAACTCCGTACGGTAAAGTATGAAAATGAGTTTTACATCGTTGCACAAGCGCTTGCGGAACTACGACGAAAGAACCATTACGTAACTTAAGAGAACGTATGTATTAGTGTAATTTATTATTAATGATAATTTACTTAATTAAGTACCTTGCCGTATTTCAGATTTCTTGTATGTAATGATGAGGAACCATCTTGAAAGTGTCCTTGTACTTCAGCCTGAAAATTTGCAAGAGGGGTTAATAAAATGATTTTGATTTGAAAGGAATATATTTCCATACCACTAGTAGATCTCCTTCGGAGAAAAATTTTCTCATTTGAAGTTCATCAGCATCAGTTTTACGTCTCTAATTTAATAAAATATACAATTTTTAATAGTAAGCAAGAGGTTAAAAAAAAAACAATTGTGGAAATATGACTTACTTGTATACCACCAGGAAGGTTAATAGCTGACAATAACAATACCGCATCTTGCCTTGAATTTATATCAACTTTCCATCTTCTATGTGAAACCTATTATATAAATTCATCAATAAGGTATTTCACTCAGTTAAACCGAATTTATATTATCTCACCTCTGTAATTCTGCCAATTACTAAATCGCCAACTTCACCATTGTATCTATTTAAAGATAAAATTGAATTAAGATAATAACGTGCGTAATGTTACAAGATACAAAGGTTTCTTAAATACCTCGCGTGTAATGACCTTACAGAGATTAATTTGTTGACGCGTTCAACCACACCAGCCACTGATGCTGCACATTTTCCTGATTCTGTGTTATAGGTACCATGACCTCTAAATATAATATTAGAGTTTGAGTTTAAATTATCCGAATTCTAATAAAATTCAAAACAATCCAACCTCATAGATTGTGCATCACTGGTTATGAGTTGCCCAGGTGTTACAACTTGTGACTCGAAATTTTTCCTCTGTGTTTTAAGAAGCATATCTATGTCGCCATCCATATCAATATCAACTATAAATTTTTGTGAGGATGGTTTTGGAGAAAGAAATTGAAATGCCATATTGAAAAATGAAAAAAAAAATGGGAAGAGATTTGAAAATTTGAAGATTTGAAGATAGAACGCGACAATTTTTTGGATTTTACAATTTACAATTTAGATCATTAAATGTAAAATATTTTGTGTAACTTGTCACTTTATTTTAGTTAGTATGTGTAAGGATGGTTTTCACTTTGGTAAAATATATATTATTCCAATTAAATTGCTATTTTCTCAGAAAATATATAAAAATTGTTTGTTAAATAACTTTGTTATCTCTCGAGATTAAAACATTCATTAATGCTTATTACGATCAACATTTAATTGTGGAGTCTACAATTTCGAACCTCTCGGTGGTGACGTTGTCACTCACTTTTGTTACATTTGAAAAAATTGAAAAAGTTACACACACTACTTTTATAATTAATTAATTAATTAATCATGCGATTCCAATCCGTTTACTACTTCTCGATTATAAAAAAAAAAAATTATTTTTATAACCCATAACCACCATGAATTCTTCCGTCTTTGCTCGTTCGGCTATTCGTTCCCGTGCATTGGCCCGTCCAATTCGCGATGGTGCATACCATTGGGAGAATGTTGACGGTTCGGTTAGTTTTTATTTTAAAATATTATCAAAAATATTTCAGTTTACTTTTTGAAATGTTAATAAGTTTTGATTATTAGCACCTTCCTTTCAGTACCAAGAGTAAAGCAGGTCTTGCTATCAAAATGTTTTTATACCTTGGTACAGGCTTCTCTCTTCCATTTGTTAGTAAGTAGTTTAGGAAAAATAATTTTTACTGATTTTTGACATTGAAATTAATTAATATTTGGTTAATATTAGGTGCTGTGTGGCAATTGTAAGTATTCCTTTTTTCAAATTTTTATTTATTTTTATTTTTTTTTATTCTACGTTTATTTATTATAAATGTTCATATTCAATTAACTTTTATGCAATAATTTACGGTGATATGTGTAGTCATAAGGCCGGTAAACCTTATTTTAGAACCGGTCCACCTCCTAGTGATTAATTCTCTTGTGAATAATTTTAATGTCCAAACAATATATATATAAAAAATGAAATTCAATCCTAAATTTATGTTTAAAAGTAGCTAAATCATATTCCCCAGTAAAGATCAATAAAGTCATAATTTTCTTTTAATTTTCTTCATTATTCTCATCCTCATCCTCATCCTCATCATAATCAGCACTGACTAAAGATATGCATGCCGTATTATTATGACCTAAATAGACAAATGTGATGAGGGTGGATTTGATGTATGATTCTTATGAAATGGATGAAAAGTTAAATAAGTTACCTTTACTATTCTTACTATTTAATAAAGGATCAAGAGTAATGTTTTCAGAATTTAATACTTCTGTCAGCTGATCGTTACTTTGCTTTTTATCTTCCTTTCTCTTTTTAATAATCAAATCCTTATGATTTTCACCACTTTTTTCGTTTCCATCAATATGATTTCCGAGATTCCAATCATTATCCTTTAAAAAAGGATCCGTTTTGAGCTTGGTATTAACTGCCACCATTACCGACAATTGGGCAACCTTATCCTTAGGATCATGAATATGAAATTTTGATTTTTTAAATTTTGACGACGGTTTATTAAATATGGATGATGCCGTTATTTCTAATTTCCGTTTTTGAGCTAGTTCAAGTAATTGATCTATTAATAAACATAAATAAATTATATTAATTGATAATGATGGTGGTGATAATGATTTTTATTTAGATTCATAATAATAACAACCTGAAAATTCAGTTGTTTGTGCTTTGACTATATCTTCTTGAGATTCTGGTAACAGTGGGATTGATAATGCATTTCTATCGCGTATTTCTTCATCTGCAAGTCTTTTAGCTTCTAGTTCTTTTTTCTCCTCCTTTTTAAGAAAATTTCGAAAATATCAGTAACTGCTAAAGGATCTTGAAAATAAAAAAATAAAAACATTCGGTATGCAAAAGTATTCAACATTTTTTTTTTTTTTTAAAAAAAAAATCCTTACTCTAAATTTTTTGCGCATTCGCTGTGAATGCGTATAAGGATCCGCCCATTGTTTATCATTTAACCTCTTTCAAGGAAAATAAATATTGTAAATTTGTTTCTGCGAATAATTAGCAGACCATCACTATGAAATGATATTATGGACGTACTTGAAGCTGTGTTAAAATAGGAAGAGCTTCTTTAGATCTCATTTCATCTTTAACAGAATGTTCGAGCTTATATAATGCATTATCAACCAATTTCTTAGCTTCTTCGTCATCTATTAGGTACAATTGAAAAAAAAAATTTCAACAAATGATGAATTTAAAAAATTCAAACATTAAAGAAATGATGTAAACCTTTTAATTTAATGACTTCAGAATCTTCTGGCTCCCAAGTTTCGACTTTTTGACGAGCTCCAGAAATAACCGAATATTCAGCATTCTATATAATTAATTATTAATAAATTGTCGTTTTGAACAACTTTTAGTGCAGTGTGATTCTCACCTTCGGATCTGTGTGAATTTCAATCCAATTGTCACATAAATGACATTTCATCCGAAAACTGAAGATTGGTGTACTAAAATATTTTCCTATTTTCTTCTTCTCTGCATTATATCGAACACCTATAAAAAAAAAAGAGGATGATGAAATGAGGCTTGAATTTCTAAATGATAAAATTCAGACAACTAAATTGAATTAAAAAAAAAAAAAGTATAAGGTCTGTTACCTTTGCCAACATGGTTACCACAGCCTTCACACCAGATGTTGAAAGGTAATTCGAATCTTGTGAGTTTATATTTTTTTTTATGGTTATTATTACAAAAAACACGTAATTTGTTCAGTTTCGAATTCTGACACATGATCTAAAGAATTATGTTACAAAACTCGGACGAGAATACAAACCTGACAATTAAAACTCCCTGATCAAGTTTACGTGCACGGTCACCGAGCGGATGTTTTCCAACAAATTTATTAACAGAACCCTGTAATTTATGAAAATTTATTGAGAATCTTGAAATTGTAACTGAAAGATATAAAATTCATTAAGTACTTTATCTGGAGTCCAATCAGGTGGATAATATTTATTAAAGGGTTGCATTTTTTTTATATCTCTATACTTTCAAAAACTAAAGATCTGTAATGTTAATTGACTTTTATTACAAAATTGATATTGAAATTCTGTTTGACGTGCCTTTTTATGCATTTTTACTAGCGCAGAACTCACGTGTTTTTCATTCATTCCGTGTAACATCGATCGATTTTCCCGTGATATCAAAATGAATAACTAATCATGACAAACCACGTTCAATCAACTTTTAACGATTCAGGCTAAGCACAAAATTCTTATAAATAAAAATTTGATTCAAAGCCTTGTGAAAAAAAATACCAATTCAAAGTAGTGCTTGAAAATATAATAATGGTTATTCATTTATTAATCAATTTGAAAAAAATGCAAAGAGGCGCTCAAAGATGGTTCTGACCTAGATTAATTTGCCAGCTATTAAAACTAAAAAACGTGAGAAGGTTCTTGAAACCCTTCAAAATATCTTCCAAGCGGAAAGTAACTGTTCATCAAAGTAAGTGGCTACTATTTGTGCTTATAATCACAATGTTCATTTTCTGATCTCTTTTTAATTTTGTGCACCACAGTTTGATGGTGTTGTGAAGTCAGAAGTCCTTTCTTTCATTACAAATTGGTGGGTGCGACATCTGTAGTTAATGGTAATGAATTCCTACCCGATGTAGGAGGATGCCAACGCGTCAGCAAATGTTTAACCCTATTATTCATTCATCTCCATCTCCGTTGTTATGGATCGAAGAAATATATGGGACCTTTGCAATAGAAAAAGTGGAAACGGCTGGAAAAAAATAAAAAATGAGTTAATGCTAAATCTGACCTAAAAATCATATTTGGCATATAAAAGTAAAAATTGTATTTTTTTCGGCAGTTCCTCCTTTCTATTAGGTCCCATATTTATTTTTGGGGGGGGGGAATATGAATTTTTGAATATTACAGATGTTTATTAAGGATCATAATAATGCATTATATAAAATTGCATATTTTTATCCTTGGATACTAGTAAATCACGAAGTACTATGCACGTGGGAGGTGTAATACCAGCAATTGTAAACAATTGGACAGGATTTTTTAATATGACAAATCAGTACAGCTTTGATCAAGAACCAATTCAATGAGCCAGATTTTAACAAGAATATAGCCGTACGCATTGAAGATGATGATTATGTGTCAATATCTTTTTGCTATGAATATTGCAGTATTGCTCAATATTGAGTTTGTGATGATTATTCTCCAAATCCCAGTATCACCTCAATTGTATCAACACAATAGCATGACATCCTTCACTTTGGTCAATGGGCTGTAAGGTGTGGCTTATAATGGAACTCCGGCAGAATTAATATTTTTATGATTGCAAAAATATTGTTCTAATTCTGGCCAAATTTATAGTGCTGCCTAAATTAATTTAACCGGTTAATTAATCAGTTAATATTTTAACTGGATATTATCTAGTTAACAAATATTTTAACCAATTATTAATCAAAGATTTTTAGACAGGAGAAATAACATAAAATTGTTTTGTTTTCTTACATCAATAACTCAAGAAGGAACTTTTATTATAAAAGTTTTACAAAATAATTATGAATTCATCAAAGAATTGATTTTAGAAAAAAAGTTTTCATTTCTATTAAGAATAGCCTTATTAAAATTAACTTTTGGAATAAATTCTCACAATCAAATAATTGTTTCCAATGAATACACATTCAAGAAAACTCAATATAATCATCAGAGCAATTGCAATTGAACCAAAGTTGGTAAAACTATAGGAGAAAATAAATTTTGATGAGATTTGTAATTTTATATGTATTAGAAATTTTATAGAAAACAATTTTTAAATCATAATGAATCATAATGATTCTTTTTAATAATTATTTACTATTAAGAAAAAAAGGAAATTTAAAAAGAAATAATTACATTTAATCAACCAGCAATACATATTTTCAATAATAAAAACATTTAGCTATATGTTTATTGTTTTTCATATCTTATTTATACATGCATTATTCAAAGTTAATTTTATGAGAAATATACTAGTTAAACAAGAACAATATCACAACTGAAAAGGTTATCTGTACCTTAATGAGTCTAATATTAGATCAGCAAGAAGCATAGCAGTCACAATTAACGAATTTTTTTTGAGTAATTTTATATAAGAATCAATTTTTGCTTCAAATAGTTCATTCACTTTTATTAAAAATCTGAGAATAATTTATTTCATAAGATCTTGGTTAAAATATTTGAATTTTATAAACATGAATAAAAATATATATTTGTTGATTTTTATTATAAAAATCTATTATAAAGATAAAATGATAAATTTCCATAAGAAGTAATCAACCATTAGTAATAATAAATTGATTTGCATTCAAATATCTATTAAATTAAATTACCAGCAAATTTTAGTTAGGAGAAAATAATAACATCTGATTTCTATAAACAGTTTTATAATCATATCATAAGGAAGCAACAAAGCCTTTTCAAATTGATATTTTTTTAAAAAAAAAGTCAAAATTTAACTCATTTGAATAATTCATAATAAATCAACTACCTAAAATACATTTTTTATAATAGGTAAACCTTCTTTTAAATTATGTAAAATATCACAACTCATAAAAAAAACAGGTTTATGAAATACATAAAGAGAAAAGAAGAAGAAATATCAGATTTACAAATTTAAATATAGGATTTCAAAAAAAATATAAATAATATTAGAAAGAATATGCTTAATGAAATAAATAAATACTCTTGCAAAAATAAATAATTTAATAAAATGGCTAAAAATATATGATGAATAATTAAATAATTATCAAAAAATTATTTTTTAAATATAAAATTATATTTTTTATCATCATTTTAGTATTTGCTGTCTTAACTATCTTCTTTGCAATTGCAATAATAACTACAGTCACCAATTTATAAATTCTTTTATAATAAAAATTTAATATTAGTTTAGCTATACATATAAAAAAAATAATTAAAGTCTAAGTCTAATATAAGGATATTTGTTCTATTATTGTATTATAACATGAGGAATCATCTTTCTATAAATCTTAATACTTTACATTGAGTAATAAAGAGCACATATAAAATCAAACCTAGAATTCTATCGATCAAAAATTTCTTGTTCAAAATCACTTAATAAATGTATTATCAAAAATTAGCCTTTTCTTTTTTGATAAGATATGTTAATTCTAATGATTTTATATGTTTTTTGTTACACAACAATTTTTTAACTAATTTTAATATTATAATAAAAACTTATTTGAATATTTAATTCAAATATATTTTTTATATTTAAAAAAAAAATAATTTCTTTTTTTAATTAATTTTTATAAGTAAATAAAAATAAATTAAAGAATATTTTTATAGTTAAAAGTTAAAATATAAACTAAGTTTTAGTAATTTTTATATTATTATCTAAAGTAAAGTAGAGGATTCTTATAAAGTATTTTTATATCATTGTATAATAATAATTATTGTATATAATAATGTAATAAACAATATATATAAATAAATAATGTAATGTATTTATTAATAATTATGATGTAATAAACTTTACTGTTATTTCATTTTTTTATTTTTTTTAAAAAAAAAAACTATTTATACTTACTATACTACAATTATTCAACTTTAACCTTTATTACTTGCAATCTTTTAGAATTTTTAATATATTAAAATTTTTTCAAACTAAAAGATCAAAAAAAAAAAATCTTTATAACAAAAAACCAGTAGAAAATTCCTCATTATACATGTTTTTTTATTACATTTATTATTTTTTTTTAATAATTTAACTCTAAATTAGTAATTCTAATTTAGAATACATAAAAACAATTAATAAACAAATATTTTACTTTAGACTTAATAGGGTTTTTTTCTAATTATTAATATATTTTAATATATTTAAGTTAAAACAAATTATGTAAATTCAGATAAGTAAATTGAATTTTTATTATAATATTTATTATTTAAAAAATATTAAAATATATAAAATTATTAAAAATATTTGTATTTACAATTTCTGTTATCAAAAAGAAAATACAGTTATTATTAAGCATAAATTTATCAAAATACTTTTAAAGAAAGTTTGTATTTATCAATTTGAGCTGATGGCTTCAAAACTTCTTCTACTGCTAAAAAGAAATAAAGTTATTACTAAGCATAAATTTGTCAAAATATCAACCTATTAAAAAAAGTATATATTTACTATTTCTTTTATTAATAGTTTTTACTTGCTTCTTTCCCTTTCTTATAAAAGAAAAAAATTAGCAAAGCAAAAAAAATTATCATTAAACTTTAATAATAAGTATATTATTATACCCTTTCAAGAATCTCTTTAGTTTTGAATATGTTTATTTCTTTAAAATTCTATATCATGCCCATCATTTAAAAATATATATATATAAAATATTTAAAAATATATTGTAAAAATTAAAAATTTTATTAAAATATAAAAATAAAATTCTTTATATTTACAAAAGGCATCCCAAAAATAAGTATTAAATATTTAATAATATTTTTGGATAAGTTTGTCCTTTTTTTTTCTAAAATTTCCAAATTTTAATAACTTTAAGTTCTAAATAAAAAAAAAAAACAAATTATTATATAATGTATTTTTTTGCTTTATTACTATTTTTATCATTTTACTTACATTATATTTAATAACTAATGAGAAAAATTTCCTCTAATATTATATGTTAGAAAAATTACTTTCAAAAATTTTATTAACTATTTAAACTATATCAGCCTAAAATTACTTCTTAAAATTTCTTCAAGATTTGTGATAATCTTAAAGTAATTAAAAATAATTGATATAATATATTAAAATAATTTATATTAAAATATTTATAGCATTATATTCTCTTTGCTCTATATAAAAACGTCAATAGCTTCTTTTAAATACTTAACACATAGTGAACAGGTAGAAGGAGTAAGAGTAAGAGCAGAAGTAGAGGTTAATGAAGAAGCAGAAGTAGAAGTTAATAAAGATATAAAGGTATTAAATTTCTAATACATTAGCATATATTGTCAATATTATTTATTTAAAATTTAATTTATGAAAAAATTCAAATTTTTAATATGTTAGTATTTATTGTCAATATTATTTATTTAAAATTTAAGTTATAAAAAAAATTCAAATTTTTAACATATCAGTATTTATTGTCAATATTATTCATTTGAAATTTAAGTTATAAAAAAAATTCAAATTTTTAACATATCAGTATTTATTATCAATATTATTCATTTGAAATTTAAGTTACAAAAAAATTCAAATTTTTAATATGTTAGCATTTATTATTAATATTATTCATTTGAAATTTAATTTATATAAAAAATTCAAATTTCTAATACATTAGTATTTATTGTCAATATTATTTATTTAAAATTTAATTTATAAAAAAAATTCAAATTTTTAATATGTTTAGTATTTATTGTCAATATTATTCATTTAAAATTTAAGTAATAAAAAAAATTCAAATTTTTAACTCAATATAAATATATTTTTTATTTTACAATATAAATTTCTAATTTAATATAATAAAAATTTCTTATTAAATTTTTTAGAAAATAATCAAAATTTTGATCAGGTTAATCAACATTAATCAAAGTTAAACAATGAAAAACAATAAAAATATTAGAGAAATATCAGATTAAGTTAAGAAAAAATGAGATTTTAATCAGTAATTTTTCTGTTTATTATATTTTAAATCCTTTTAGTTTAAAAAATTGCTAATTAATCTAAATAAGAACCTGAACTTTTATTACACTGAAACTGGCAGAAACTAATAGGCCTGTCAAATATAATATATATGTTAAATATATTATATGTGTTAAATAGAATATATATATTATTTATAGTATTCTTATTATATTTATTATTATTATTATTTATTTCATATTTTACGTAATTAGTATATTTGTTAACTCTGTTATTATTATCAATAGTATCATTACTACTATAGATTTTTTTTAATTGTAATTTTCTTATATAAAGAGCATAAAAATGCTTTAAAAAAAGAATAGATTTCAATATTGTATTCAATATATATTTAATAATAATAATAAATAATATTAACATTTTGTAAATATAAAACTTATAACTTTATTCTTGTTAACAAATGAATTCCCAATTAATATTGTATTAAGTTGATTGAATTTAAATCATAGTTATTATTATCTCCTTGACTTCAAATTATAGTTAACTTATTCAATAGATAAAATAACGTTAATAATATCTAGAGCTCTAAACAGGTCAGTTTAGATCAGGTCAATTAAGTTATCTAAACTAAGAGGATCAGGTCAAGTTAAATAAAAATCTGACCTGATTTAAATTTTCATTTAATCTGAACTGATCTAATATAATCTAATCTAATCAAATTATTTAAAAAATAATATATTATATTTGATTCAATTTAAAACTCTAATTTATTTTATTATCTTTCTTTTGCTTTTTCCTATAAAAAATTGCATGTGAAATAATATGAAAATTTTAATTTAATGATTAATTATAGTTGTATTACAGTTGTATGATTAATTATAGTTATACAATTAATTATAGGTTATATAATTAATTTTAAAAAAATCAATTTTTTTGAATTGTAATATATTTTTTTTTATTTTATTTTATTTAACATAATCTTTAAAAAAAATAATCTTATTTTTTAAATTATAATACTTGAACTTATAAGAACTTTTATTAAATGTAATTTTTTTTATTTTTGTAGATTTTAATTTTTAATATTTTTTTTATAAACATTAATATAGAGATTTCATGATGAATTTTAAACACTTTGATCAAAGTCAATCATTTTTCATTTTTAAGTAAAAGTTGTTTAGAGGTTCAATACTATTTATATCTAATATTTTATATTAATTGGATTAATATTCATATAGAAATAATTTTTTTGTAACTTTATTAAATAAGTTATACATTTTTAACTTTACAAATTAATTTGATCATTTTAGTTAAAGTAAACTACTTACAGCATATTAAATAAAATGTTCTATATATTTGAAACTATTTATATATAAATTTTTATCTCGATTTATTTAATATTTGTTGAATAATAGCTTTTCATAATTGTATTAATTCTTAATTTTTTTAAATATTTATTTATGTAATTTATTAAATACTATATAATATAAATATATATTATGAAATTATTACACTTTATAAAAAAAAATTATTAAATAAAAGTATTTAAAAGTTATTATTATAATTAATTTTTTTTGAATAAATTTAAAATTTTTTTATTAATTTTATTGTATTTTTAAGATTATATAAAATAGTAATTTATATAATAATTAAATATTACAATTATAGTTTTTATGTAGAATTTTATTTTTTTCAAAATTTAAAAGAAAGAATTGTAGAATTAACAGCAATAGTTTCAATAGTAACACAACTATTACCATTAAAACTATCATTAGTAATCATAGGAAATTTGGAAGAATTAATCAGAATACATTAAAAAAATTTTGCTACCTCAATTTTTACAATTAATGTTAATATATTTAAAGATTATTTGTATAAATATAAGCTATATAAAATAGTTTTACTTAAATATAATGAATATATTTAAGAAACTTGTCAGATAATTCATGATATTTTCAATAAACTTTTAATGTATATTTCTTACTCTTGTATAAAAAAATATCAAGAAGAGTAGTAAAAATTCATTTTCTTCTTTTAAAATAAATTAAATGAATTATTATTGAAATATGCAAAAGAATTCAGATTTGTAGAGAATAGTCAGAAAAAGCAATTTCCCTATTATCAATACCACCATTATCAGCATCAGTAGTAGCAAAGTAAAGAGAAGTAAAATAATGATCACTACTACTACTATCAGTAATAATAGCAATAACAAAATAAAAAATAATTAAAAATTTTAAATAGAAAAAAATTGTTATATAAAATAAAAATATATCAGAAATTTAAAAAAGAAAATCCTGATAATAAGGAGTTATATTTAAAGAAATATTCTTCAGTTAAAATTAAGATAGATTAAAAAATAAAGATTTTAAGAGTGTAGATTCCTTTTTTTGCATTATAACATGTAAAATTTTAAAATAATTAAAGGTAATATTTTGTTAAATTATAATTTATTATACTCAATTTAAAATTAATTTTAATATAATAAATTTATTATATAAGAAATTACTATTTTACAGTCAGACCTTTATATATTTATCTCCTATATAATCATACTTCTTTATAAGCACTCATTTTTGCAGAATGGATTTTAGTACTATCAAATTACCTTCATATTAGCTATAATCACTATTACACAAAAATTTTTTAACATATTGTATATATTACTTCTATTAGTAATTAAACCTCTAGTAATCACATGGAATTTTATTAGTATATCAATTTATTTATTTTCAATAAAATATATGTAATGCAGATTATTAATTTTTTTTTCAAAAAAAAAAGAAGATTCAATTTTTTCAATTTTTACAACTCTTTTAGTTTTCATTATATTTTGATTTATTTGGAATATCTGAAATGAATATTTCAGATTCATAATTTTCATTTAAATTATCACAACTTATTTTTATTTGTAAATAAAAAGAATTTTTGACACACCAATGTTTCTAACAATTTTTAAATTTTAAAGTAAGTTAAAGAAATAAAGAATCATACTTTATTAAAGCTTTCTAGTAATATTAATTTGCTACAATTGATTTTTTAAAGATATGGATTCTTTTCTTAAATAGATAGATTTATTTCACATTATTATAACATATTAAATATGTAGCAGATCATCAATCATGATATGAAAAAATTTTTTTCTTTCATACTAATACCTTCTCTTAAAACCAATCCAAAAAAATCAAAACAGCACCACTTAGCACAATTTTAAAGATTCTGTTATAAAGTGATAGGTGGAAACAAGTAAATGATAAAGAAATTTTTAGTTCTTGAGTATGCAATAAGCCTATAAGCAGTGTTGTCATAGAATATTGATGAGACACTAATGGGACATAGATAGGATAGATAAAACATTTGAGACATAGTATAAGACAGATTGAAACATATAGCTGGTACAACAAATCTCTGAAACATCAAAAATGTATATCACTACCTATAGGTAAAAAATGTAACAGCTTGTTAATAAAGAAAAAACAAAAATATTTGCTGAAGCCTTTAATATTCAAGAAAAAGATTTAAATTTTTTTAATAAGTGATTATATAAGTTCAAGAGGCATAATAATATTTATAGATATTACATATATAAAGAATCAGAAAGTATGCTTTTAGCATCTCTTTTAGAAGAGCATACAAAGTTACAATTGATTTTAGATCAATATATACTTGACTGAATTTATAACATTAATGAAATGGTAAGTTTTCAATTTTTAATAATCCAAAATAAAAGAAATTCAAAGTTAGATACTTTCAAAAAAGTCAGAAACTATATTAATAGTTTAAGCTTACCTTAGATAGATTTTTCTTACAAAAAAAGATTAGATAGACATTAAAATATCAATTAGCCTATTTTTTTTTTAATTTTATTAATATGATATGAAATTACTACTGCTTAGATAGAGAGATTTTAACTAAATATTTCAAATCTAATTTTCAAATCTAATTAATCTAATTTAATATATTATTTAAACATAAAACCTTTTTTATTAAATATCTCTAACTCAAATACTTTTAATAAAACCAGTTTCTGGGTAAAAGAAGAACAAAACATGAATTATAATCCTTCTTAGAACTAATGCAATAAGAACTGATATATTAAAACTATAGATAATTAGCAATTCAAAATGTCTAAGACCTCTTTTTAAAGTTAATTTAAATAGTCTTCTTATGTATTATTAAGTTAATCCTAAGGTATGAATAAACTTATCATTATTTGAAGAGTTTCTTTATGAACTTGATAGTTATTTAGAATGCAAAATAAAAAGATCTTGCTTTTGGTTGATAATGCTCTATCGCATTTTAACTCATACTATTTATTAAGTATAAAGATTAATTAAGACGATTCTGATAATAATGAATTATCTATATCCAGTAATTTTTTTTCTTTTTTTTAATATGCTAATTAATGTAATTTAACTATAAAAAACTAAGGTTATAATGGTTATAATGGTAGATTAAATAGTCATAACTATCATGGTAGATTAAGAATTATAGCTATCATGGTAGTTATTGCAGATTGAGAGGTCATAACTATTGTGGTAGTCATAATGAATTAAGAGGTCATAACTATCATAATGATTATAGTAAATTGAGAGGTCATAATCATCATAGTAAATTAGAAGAATATCAAGCTAATACTTCTTAGCTTTAACTAACTCATATTAAAGTGATTTTTTTATTTTCTAATACAATGAATCATCTTTAACTGCTTGATGCTGAAATTATTATAAGCTTTAAAAACTACTTTAAGCGGAAGTATTATTAGTATTTGCTAAATCTATTAAAAATAGAAAAAATATAAATAGTGAAAAGATTAATATAAAAGAAATAATTAACTATGTTACAGAAATATAGAGTTGTATAACTGAACAAACAGTATTGAATTGTTAGAGAAAACTGGAATATTACTTTCTTTTATCTGATGAAAATATAGATAATGCATTATAAATCTAAGAAGAAGAAATAGACAATGAAAAAGCTGATTAATAAAATGATGAAAGAATTTGATATAGATAATTCTTTGATTTTTTTATTAGCTAATATATTAACCAATTTCTTTATAGATTTTGAAGGAATTTCAACTAAGGATATTTTAGATGAAAATAATATTATAAGATTAATTTAAGAGGAAATATGTGATTAAAATAGCAATTTTGAAGAAGAAGAAATCTTAATATTTTCTGGTGATACTTTTAAATCTTTAAAGACCTAGATTTCATTTTTTAAATAACAATATATTGATGAATTTCATATAGAGGATTTAAAAGATATTTTAAATAATTAAATAGTTTGAGTAATAATCTTAAAAGTAGGTAACAATTACAGATTTTTTTTAGTTTTTGATAGCATTTATATTGATGTTTTAAATATTTATAATTACATTTTAATATTTAATAAATAAAATAAGTTTGTGAATACAATACATAATTTATATATTATAAATTTATTATTATAATTAATGAAGATAACCTCTATATAATCATTTCACATGATTTTTAATATGATAGTGATTATATAGAAGTTATCTTTTTATCAGTTATACCTTTATAAAATTATCAATTTTAAAGGAACTGATTAGGTAATTATATAGAAAACTGATTGTATAGGTGAAAATAGTGAAACATTATTTTGATTATTCAAAATATCTAAAGAAAAGATAGATTTAGTTATAAATACAAATAGTATAGTTCAATATATTAAACACATATACATAACGATCCATCTCATACTCCTTCAAAATTTAAGAAATTTAATTATGTATCTTTAGGTATTTTATTAAAGAATATTAAATTTTCTTTATTTATAATAAGTAACACTAATATTACCATCACTATCAGAAATAGCACCAATAGCAGCAATAATAATATCAATAGTATCATCAATAATACTAATAGTACTAATATCATCACTAAAGATAGTGTCTTAATTAGTTGTAATAGGTGATAAATAAGTATTACAATATTGCAATGAATTGCAACGTTAAAATTTAAGTTGCAACAGGTGATAAATAAGTATCACTATGTTATACATCAGGAATATTTTTAATGCGAAGTATTGCGTAAGATTTACGATTTGTAAACTTATGCAAATATTACGGCG
>CAJVPP010000636.1:0-28484 GCA_910592005.1 Funneliformis mosseae
GTCAATTTAATTAATAAAAAAAATTTTTTTCTTATGACGCTAATGTATGTATTATTATTCTGATTTTGGTAAAGTCGATCATTTTTGCTAGGTGAGTGTACAACAAAAAAATGCATTCGCCTTAATCTCCTATCAATAAACTAGCCTTAAACATACAAAAAAGTTTTTAATATTTCGATAAAATACAATCTAAACTAGTTACATACTGACAGTCCTCAACTTTCTGACCTCCTTACAATTAATCTGAATATCTCTAAGCTACTTAAAGTCTATCTGATTGCGATCAAACTAGAAGAAGATAAACATAAAATGAAATAAATTAAAGCAGCTCTCCAACGCAGATGTGATAATTTTCATAATGATCAAGCCAAAATGTATGATTCTATCCTTAATAGATAAAGACAAACAATTGTTCTAGACAGATGCCTTGATAATTCATCTGATGATCTTGGTTTACTGATCTCTGCAGATAATGTCAAACGTGAAATAAACAGACACTTCTAATAAATAACAGGTACTAGACATCATTTTGTTTCACTTCCAGATAACTGGAAAAAATGGTATGAACCCATTGAAACAATTGATCCCCAAATTTATAATAACCTTATAGATCTATCAAGTGAAGATGAATGGAACTGCCTCCTCTAAACATTACCTAACAATAAAGCTTCCAGTCCCTCTAAAATCTCAAATGAGATGTTGAAACATTTAGGCCCTAAAATAAAACACATTTTTTGGATTTTCACTTATGCCTGTCTGAAACTTTCCTGCATGCCTGACAAATGGAATTTAGCTTTTGTCTATCCTATTTTAAAACCCAAACTATGGGAATATAATTTAAATAATACTTGTCCCATTACTTTACTAAAATACCCTCGTAAAGTAATTGTGAAATTAATCAACAAATGGCTTTTGGATATTCTTTTAAAAAATTCAGTTCTACAAGGAAACAATTTCGCTAGATTACTGTTTCATTTTACATTTGAACCTATTCACATTCTCGACAACATAAAATATAATCAATTATCACATAAGAACAAAGAACTCTGGATTCTTATTTCAAGATATGTCAAAGGCTTATGATAGAGTTAACATTGTAATGTTAACTCGTGCGTTTAATCGTCTGCGCCTTTCCTCATTGTTCTTCCAATTTATACTTTTCCTATTTTCTAATCGCTTTAATCAAATTTTCACAGCTCATAGGAATACAGATCATTACCCAGTTATCTCAGATATTGATCAAGATGAAATTATTTCACCAATTCTTTAGTGTATATATTATGATCTCTTATTATATCACATACAAAATACCGACCTTAATTATAATCTATCAGCTGAATAGCACCCACATATTGGTGATACCACAGTTTCAACTCAAGTCTTCACACTTGCCTATATGGATAATATCCTGTAGATTAGTAAATCTAAGGATGATCTTAAATCAATCTTAACAATAGCTGATGACTTTTATCAACTTAATAGTATTCTAGTTAACTGGGATAAATCTGTATTACTTTCTTCAGTACTGATTGCATCATCTGTATACTTTAGACTAACATACAATGAAGAATAGATTAAACCAATAGACCTTAAATCATCTACTCGTTATCTCAGTATTTAGATCTCTCTCCTTCTGAATTGCCAGTTTATAAGGCAACAAGTAAAAAATAAAATTTATAATGCTATTTTGACAATCAAAAAGAAATTCCTTACAGATAAACAACTTAAAGTAGTCTTCAATTCAGTTCTATTGCCAAGAATTTTGTATCACATCAAATTAACATTTTTTGAATATAAATTCTGTGATCAGATTATGGAGTTGTATCAAAAAATCTTTAGATCAAACCTTCATTTATCTAAAAGTACTCCAGCAGCCATTATCCATTCATCACTATTTTATAACATTACACATCTACATTCAGCACAACTCCAAACAAAAATTTCTAACTTCATCAAATCTATCAATGATAAAGATCTATTAGGCACTACATCTCTGATCTACTCTAGATTATTTCAAAATAATAAATGGCTTATTAAATCACCTTTAGCATTTTGGCTATATGATAACTCCTTCAAATGCAAAGACTGGTGGTTTGCTTTGCTCTCTGCCTTGAAATCACTCAATACCATCATTTCTAATAATAATACTGATGATAATTGTATAAAAGGAGAACATTTTCCCCTATGTGAAATTTTCAATAAAACAGATTATCGTACATTTGCTCCAGTCTTAAGAAGCAAAAAACTTATGTTTCTCGACCAAATTATAATATTAGATGATACAGCACTCTTCATATTACCTAACCTTAAATTTTTAGCAGCTCGTCTGACAATTTCCAAGGCCCCTACTTGGTTTCTCAAATTACAATCATTGCTTATATCATCACCTAACACAAGAATCATCCCCTCATATTATCATCATCCACACACTAATAATATATACTCAATCCCTCTGACTCATATTAAAAGTACTATACACTTTGCTGTAAGTTAGCATTTAAACTTCCATTCTGCTATAATAGAAAGATACTCAGAATTGAAAATGATATAGTTCACTTACAACATTTTAATGCATCGCCAAACTATACTTTCAAACTTTATTATTACTATGCACTAAATGTTCTCTCAACAATGATTTTTTCTTTGTTCTTTCTAATATGAGAAATAAACATAAAGCTTGCTTTGTGATTCTTCCTTTACACCTGTGTACTGACATCAAAGCTTTTCTTCTTCTAACTATTGGTCATACCTGTTCTTTGTCCCCTTACATACTTTATGAAATTGCTTTACATAGTTATCACTTAATGGATAATAGTGCACTTATTGTTCCCCTATTTTGTTCCCTCTGTATTTTACAGCTGATCAATTATTTAATATAAAAATCCTTAATAGTTTAGATAATTTCAAAAGTCATTTTAAACTTAGATACTTCTTCAATCTGTATGAGTGTGACCTGGCTGCAATCTGATCTTTCAACACTTCTACTTTCTTTTAATGCTACACTTATTTTTCCTTAACCTTCATCTTCTCTAGCAGAACTAGTAGCGGTACTATCTGCTATATATGTAGCTTCTTCAAATGCTGCAGTCAACATTTTCATAGATTCACAAAATATCATTTCATCTTTTGATAAAATGAATTATTTCTACATCTTTTCTCCTACCTTTAACCCTATTTTTAAAATTTCTTTCTACCCAATTTGGTTTCTTGTTATAAAGTTAATCAGAGAAAAATCTATTTCCATTGAATTTCACAAAGTCAAAGCGCACTCAAATAATCATTATAATAATATAGTTGATGTATTAGCAAAAGCTGATAGTCCTCCAATCACACCAAATAATAAATTTCTAGGATATCATTATAATCTCTATTTTAATGAGGATATTGTACTTATTCCACCTAGATTGTTTGTGAAAGACCTTCTCAGATCAATCGATTTTCATAATATATAACTACTTTCACACTTCAAGAAATACAATACAATAGATGTTAATTGAATTCAAACTTTCTTCATTCTTAATGACAATGAAAACAACTCCTATACATCCTTCAAAGTCTCTTCCATTCACAAATTTAAAATTAGACTCATATTTAAATTGCTCTTTATATTAAAAATCCTCAAAATAAGACACCTGAATCTGTATAACCAATCATGAAATTATTCTAGATGCTTGTGTACTTATGAAACTTTTAATCACGTTTGGACTTGTGCTAAAATTATATACTAACTCATTGACATTATATTCTCAACCAAAAATTTTTTCATATAATATCTCACTACATTAACCTCAGACACTCAGGATTTTACGAATCTCTTAGATTTAACCATCTGGTCCCTAAATGATCGACCTGACTCTCTTAACTTTATTGACTTGATCAAAGGAATTGTACCCCTTCCCCTATTTAACAAAACACATAGCCTTATTAATAACATCCAATTAACAAATGGCCTCCTATCTTTTACTTACCATTATGCATTCTCACAAATAAAATCCATCTAGCTTGATCGTTATAATGATATCAAATTTTTTGAAAACCTTAACAACATCTCACTCAATGATCAAAAATTACATTTCACTAACACAGGCTTCCCTTCATTATCACCACACGAATTTAGTATTCTCCCATACTTTATTTTCTCCTTTAGGTTTGATACGAACTAGTTAAATTTTTAGATCAGTAGTAATCATACCTCTTGTACTAGATGGTTGAATCTATTCTAAGTGTATTTAGGTAGGTTAATCTGAAATGATGCAAGGTTGATTTTGATTTAGTTTTTTGCTAAATATGAATTTTTGTACTCTCTATCTTGTAATTTGTAATTTTGTAAAATTTTACTTTACTTTTAAATAAAGATTGTGCAAAGCTATCGCACGTAAAAAAAAAAATTATCAGAAAGTCATAAGAACTAATAATTCATTCTTAAAGAGAGCTACTAGAATATCATTTTCTCCAATTTGGTCTCAAGATAACATTTGATTTATCACTTAATAAAGGTCATTGATAAAGTTTAATTGATACAGCTTCATCTAAAAGTATATGAGACCATAGAAAAAAATTGTGTCATGTCTAGATCAGTTATTTATGAACAACATCAAGGATTAGATGCAATTATTAAGGAAGTAAACAAGACTTTAAAAGCTTTAATACTTCCTGTCTTATAGTATCATCATTGAAAAGTTACTGCATGTAATTGCAAAAAGTTTTTTGAGTTTAAAAATAATTTTACAATACATGACGAAAGTTTCCAAAATTAAAATTTAATATAAAAATCATGATTTTCTCCTGCAATATGTAATCTATTAAATAACATTTTCATGTGATATTATTACATTAGCCATTTTTAGATATTATATAATGGGAAGGTACTGGGTCTTTCAACAAGACAATGACCCTAAAAATACAATCAAAAAAACTAAAAAACTTCTTTTTAAATGATGTTCGAGGTTATTAGATTAGTAATCAAATAGCCTAAATTTAAATCTGAATGAAAATTTGTGATCAATTTTAGAAGAGATGTTAAAAAAAGAGGTTAATAATCTTATAATTAATAAAAAATCAAATTACTATAGATATTTTTATAAAAAAGTGTAGGAGGGAATTAAGCTTGGCATTTTTCTTAATTTAGTTTATAGCATGTTAAAATAATTGGAACAAATAATTGAGGGGAATGGCAATAAGCTAAGATATTGACTTAGCTTAATATTTTCTTTTCGTTATATAATAAAATATATAATTTTAAATTTTTAAGTATTTTTGAGTTATTTTCAAAATACAATAAATAAAAACGTAATTCTGAATACTTTTATTATGCATTATATTTAACTTAATTGGTTATAACAATCTTCAAACATCAGGACTAAAGACTCAGCTAAAATCAACTATAAGATTTCAAAGATTTTGAATTTATTTAAAAAACTTTAAATTTACTAATTCAATAAATGCAAGAACTGTTTGTTAAAGTCTAGGAGAATATCATGAATTAAGTGAACAATTAAAAAACTTTACATATTTAGTAAAATAGGCTTAACAAAATTTTATTATTGAAGTATTTATTAACAAAAAATCATCTTTTCTTTTTAAGTTAATACTGATTACAAAATAGAAAGCGGATACATAACAAAATGAAGAAAATATGTCTAAAGTTGAAATTTTATTAAAAATTAAAACCCTTCTTGAATAACTTTGTAAAAATACTCAAAAAAATATCACAGATTGAAATCAAAAAAATGAGGTGAATTGTTAAATATACTATAAGATATAAAGCATACATTAGTACAAATAATATACTTAATGACTAATTATTTTTATTATTTTCTTTGAAAGCAATACTGCAATTTCTCTAATGTTTATTTCTCAAGCATTTATTTTTGATATCAATTTCTTCAACCATTTAACTTCAATTTTTATATTTTTAATATATGTACTATTTATTATAAATATATTTACAAAATACGTATTTAAATAATAGGATATTTTCTTAATCTATTTTTTTATTGCATTTATTGTAAATAAATTATCAGAATTTTGAGTTAATAATAAATTTTAATTTTTAATTTTTAACCAATCATTTTTTGAGTAATCTAGAATATTTTAATTTTTAATTTTTAACCAATCATTTTTTGAGTAATCTAGAATATTTTAAATAGCAAATTTATTACTATAATAAGAAATGATCATTTAGATATATTTGGTATATTCCCTGACTGTAATAAATATAAAGAATCCTTTAATTAGATTATGTTTTGCATAAAAAAAATTACATCTAGTGTTTTACTACAAATTATATTTACAGTGTCACCGTGAAATTCTTCAACTCAAGGTGGTCATGTTATCAAATCTCTACTCAAAACTTCTTAACTACAGCTTACTGCAGTTAAGATGTTAGAATTCACCTAACTCTTAACTTTACTAAGTTTACGCGTTGAACTTAAACGAATCTATCAAGTATGAAGACTTGAAAGATGATATTATGAACAATTTTAATTAAAGAATTCAGATGATGAACTCAATTACAAATAATGTGTAGGGATCACGTTGGACTATATGAAGACATGAAGAGGCAAAAAGATATAGGTTTTAAATTGATTCCTTTATTAATATTGAAATTCGTATTCACAAAAGAGTTTACAAATCTGCAAAAGAGTTTATTTACAACATAAGCAAAAAGTCTATCTATTTATACAAAATTTCTTTCGTCACAGCTAACTAATTACTATGCTATAAACTAACTAATTTAGCAAAATAAACTATAAGTAAAATAAATACATTGAGAATACGTAAAATAATAAAAATATAAAATAAAATAAAAATAATAATAAAATTTAGAATATTAAAAATACGTATAACACCAAATATTCTTAGACTTCATTTAATTCGTAAAATTATGATTATTATCAGTATTTAGAAGATCTTCAGAATTACGTAGATCCTCCGTATTTTCAGAATTTGCAAAATTCCCAGTATTTTCAGAATTCTGAATTAAGAGATCATTATACTGCATCATTCACGTGACTTCATTATGACTAGTTAATTGCTCTGTTGATAACAGATACTGATATTACATTTTATAATACAATAAAGATTCAATTTTCAGATTCATAACTAACTTCATATATTTTTTATATTAAACAAAATTTAAAGAAAATATTTGTCCAAAACTCCAATCTGAATATTCAAACTTTATTATAAAATTGATAAAGTATAAAATATATTAGATAAATAAGAATTTTATATCAGATATGAGGTATTATTATGTAAATATTCTGTTACTTAACTATATATTTATAATAATTTTTATCCTTTATATTATTTTTAGGTAAAATACTTTATTAATCATATCTTTAATGCTAAAATACAATTAATCTAATAAATAGAAAAAATGAATAATATACTCAAATATTTGATAAATTATTATAGTATTTTATGTGAATTATTTTATGATATAGAAAAAAAAATCAAAATGAAGAATTTTAAAGATGAATTTACAGCTTAAAATGATATTTAATATAATAATTCTTTAATTTTGATAATAAAATTCTTTTCAAACATTGAAATAGAATTTGCCAAATATTTTTTTTCAGAAATTTACATTATGCTTTATCAATAAATTAAAGATATTTTTATATATAATATATAACTACTTAAAGATTACTCTGAAATTTCAAATAATTATAAAAAATCATTTATTGAAACAAAAAAATGTAATTTAAAAAGCCTTTTAGAAAATATTGTTAAATTTTTTATTTTAGAAATTTAGCAAATTAAATATGCATTTTTAGAAATAAATCATATAACTTTATTACAATTCTAAAAGATAGATTTTATCTTTGTACCTATTTATATATAATTTCTCATAGATTATCACTTTTAGATTTCTAAAAGTCTCAAATAATATAAAATTTAATATAACTTTAATTACAAATAGATAGTATAAAGATAAAATTAGCAATAATGTTGAAATTAATTATAATTCAAGCACATATAATTTTAGTTATATTTAACAAATTCAGAATATAATTAAAATATAACTTGAATATTTATCTTAAAGAAAAAAATTTGAAAAATTTATGGATTAACTTATCATATAATACAATTAGCAGTTGATAATGATGATCTCAATAGATAGAACAATATATTAAAATTATAAAAGAACAATTTAAATAAACTCAACTTAATACTATATTAACTAAAAAAAACATGAATTCTAAATTCAAACTTCTAATTTAAATTAATAATCACTTATTAATAATCATATGAAAGATAGATCTTCTAAACATATAAGAATTAAATCAGCTGTTAAGATATTAAAGAAAAATAATTAAAATAAAAGGTTATGAAAGTAATATCAAAATTGTAAAAAACTTCTGATTATAATTTATGTAATTGTTCTTATTTTTATAGTAATTATAATAATATTTCTTATAGAATTCATTAATATATACATTTAAAAAGTTAATTGTAAAATTTAAAAAATTTAATGAACTAATAAAATAAATAAAATAAGTTATTTAGTAATAAATAATTATTTACCACTAAAATTATATAGTAATAAATAGCAAAACTATATAATTAATATAATTAAATTATTTATTTATTATAATTATTATTTATTTTTATAATTTTTTTACATTAAGTAATTAAATAAATTTTTTTAATAAATTTTTATTTTTTATTTAATTATATATTTAAATAATAATTTATATATTAATTTTTTTAACCAAAAATTTTATTTTTTTTATAAAAACTATATAACTATATATTATATAATAATTATTAAAAATAAAATAACTTATTTTTTCTTAAAATATTAATTATTTTATTATTTAATATATATTTTTATTATTTTATGAAATATTAAATTTTAAGTTTTATTATTATATTAATATGTTTTAAAATAATATTATGGTATATAAAAATACAGTTTCTAGTGAAAAAAAATAGCAAAACAATCTTTTATTATATAATTAACATTTTATAAAAGGATTTAAATAAATAATTATATAGTATTTTATATATATTACTAGTTTGAATACTATATATATTATTTGAAATTTGCAATACATATTTCATATAAATAAAATTTTTGCAATTATAACATAAGATCAAATTTAAGTGATTATTAAAATTAAGATTACAAAAATTTTACTATATTAACAAGCTTCATCTACTAATAAAAAATGTTTAACTAAAAATTTTATTATAAAGATAATATATTTTAATTAAAGAAATAGAAATAGAAAGTATGAAATTAAATTAATATAAAAAAAGATTAATTTCTTAGATTTTTAGTGTATTTAAATTTAGATTAACAGAGAAAATATAATTATATTTTAATTTTTTAAATGTATAATTCCTTAATCAAAAACATTTGAAAATAAAAAAGTTTTTAAAAGTTATTTATTAAAAACTTTTATTATTCAAAAAAAACTTTCTAACATTTTTACTAGAAACAATAAATAAAATTTAAATAATGAGAATTATTAAATTTATTTTTAAATTAAATAATATATAATAAAATCAATAAAAGTTCTTTTATTATATTTTATATTATTAATTTTCTATTTAATAATAATAAAAAATATTAATTTATTAAAAATTCTTTAATTATAATTCATTTTATATAATTATAGTTTGTGAAATAAATATCTAAAATTTATTATGACATATAAAAGTATTATAAATATTATTTTTAATTTATATTATTAATAATTTATAATAAATAAATAAATTGAATATCTTTATTTTTATAACTATACTAATTTAATTTATCATATCATTAGCTAAATTGAAGATAATTTTTTTATTTTCTTCAAATTATACCTTAAAAAATATTTGTATTAAGTATATCTTTTCTCTTAATTTAATCATTAATTTTTTTTTTACATTTTTTTTAAGAATTACTTACAAATTTTTGATTAAATTTAAATTAGAAAAGTTAATATATCAACTAATTACAGAATATTATTTATTATAAAAATTGATAAATTTTATATTATAGCAATAGGTTAGTGTATTATTTTATTAAAAATGTTATTTATTATTAATATAATAAATATTAGAAAATAGTTGAAATTAAAAAATTTTATAATATTATAACTAAAGAATTATTATCTTAATTTTTATATTAATTGAATAGAAATTGATGTAATAGTACTTTTTATACTAATATAAAACTTCAAATAATTTAATTATGAATCCTATTTTTTAGATTCTAATTTAATTTATAAATATAATTATTTTTATAACTAATTCTAATTTTTAAACTTATATACATAAAATATCATAAATTTTAATTATTATTAACTAATTAAATTAAATAAAAAAAAATAAAAAGTAATATATATAATAATATTTAATTAAAAGAGAATATTATATAAAATTTTTAATAAATTTTGATAATGTTATTTGTTATTAAATTTTGTTAAATAAAATTATAGTAAAATTTAACTTTTATTTATAAATTTATATTTAAAAAAAAATCTTTAAAGAAAAAATTTAAAATAAAATTAATTAAAAATTTTATTTAATTTATTAAAATATTTCATATATATAAAAATTACTATTATTTTTATATTTAAATAATCTTAATATAATTATTTTTATATTAATTTAATATATATTATAAAATTAATAAAATTATTAATATATTATTTAGAAAATAAATAAATTTATTTACAATTTTTAATAATGTAAATAAATTCAAATAAAGATAATTCTAATTTCTGATTAATTCAGATATTTTATATTATGTTAAAAATAAATATATATAAAAGTACTAATATTTTAGATTTTTAATTAAATTTTTTATTTTTTATATACCTATACATAATGTAAAGTATATTATATAATAGATAACAAATAAAATTGTTTTATAAAAAAATTTTTAAGTTTTTAGAATAAACTATAAAAATAAAACATATAAGTTTGTTATGTATTATAATAAATAATCCTAATTCTAACCTAACCCTAATTACACTTCAACATTTATAAATATAAAGGTTGCATTATATGTAATATATATAAAATACAAATTTTCTTTAATTAATTATTATATTATATTTAATATTTAAAATTCTTTAAATTAGTTATTATAGATTTTTTGCAGAAAAAAAAAGAAATTACTAAAAAAAAAGAATTTATTTTATAAATTAAGTTTGATTTTTTTTTATTATAATAGGTTTATATTTAATATTATCTTAAAAAAATTTTTATAAAATTTTTTCTTTATATTATATATATAATTTAATATTTAGTTTATATTATAATATTAATATTAAAATTGTTTTTATATGATATTAAAAAATATAATAGATAATATATTTATGAAAAATAGTAAATAAATTGTTTATAGTAATTTATTATAATAAAAAATAATAAAAAAAAGTAAAATTTTAAAATATTATATTTTATTTATCTTTTTTAATAATTAGTTTAAGGTATAATTTTTATATAATATAATTTAAGATATTCAAGTTTTGCTAATTTGATATTTAAGTTTATCAGTTTAATTGCTAGAATAATAACTTTTATTATAAAATAAAAAATATCTTTACCATTTTAATCAGTATAAAACTTATAAAAATTCTGAACTTTATGTAATTTTTATTTTTAGTATATATTAAAAATTAATTATAAGATAAATTAAAATATAATTTTTTTATTAAAATTTATAAACCCTCTTAAAATCTTTAATTATTCTATTAAAATTATTCTTACTTAAATATAAAATATTATTATTTTATTTATAAATTTAATGATTATAATATTAAAATTAAGTTGTAATAAAATTTTTTATTTTTTATCATATAAATTTTTAATATTTAATTATTTTAATAGATAAAATTGATTTATAGTAAATTTATACTGTATATATATATATATAAGATAAAGAATCTAAATATCTTAAAAAATTAAATAACATCATTTTGTCTTTATACAATGATTAACTAATTAAGTTTACTAAATTTTTTTATTAATAAATTAGAAAATATTAACTTTATTTATAACAAAGGTTTGTATTAAAAACAAAAATAAACTGATGTAAAAGAAGAAAGTAAAAAATTATAAATAAAAAAATAAAACTTAAATAAGTTATAAGAATAAATTTTAAAAGTTAAAGAGTAATTAATTTTATTAATTTATTAATTTAATAGAATTGAATATAAATTTTAAAATTTTTCTTTAACACATTATAACTATTAAATTTTAAAGATTTCGTTTAAATTGTATTAAAAAATAACATTTGATATAATTTTTTTTTTATTTTGGCAATATAATAAAAGTCAACTCAGTAAGTTCAGTAATAAACCTAAAATTAGACAAATTTATTTTGAAATGAATAAAATTTTAATTGACCAATCGATATTATTAGATATAAAATGTAATTTATTTGAAAATCATTTGTCAAGACAATGAGGTTGTAACACACAATCATGTTGCAGATGACGGAATAACTTTTGATAAATGAAGATTCTAAAAAAAAGTTTTTTTTTTTTTTTTTTTTTTTTTTTTTGGAGTTCCTTGAAAATATTAGGTTGTGAAGAAGTAGATGCATTTTTGTTAAACTAGTAATATTACACTAACATCTAGATTTATACTAGTTTTCGAACAATTAAAATAGAATTTTTGACCATTGTTGATGGTATTTGTGTGACAATGTTCTCGTGCTTGACCATCTCTAGGTGAAATCACGAATCGAATTTCGCGTTAATCCGGAAGGATTAGTTTACTAATGTAAAAAGGATACAAGTAACTAATTAAGCAGGAATCAAAGAGTTTTTGTTGAACGAAAGTTACGAGCTGCGCCAAGCAGTAAAACTCAAAGTCCGACACTTTTGACATTGTAATACCATACATTATATATATTTTTTTTAAAAAAAAAATTCAGTGATAATCTTTTTAAAAGAAACTCAGATCCACGTGCATCCATGATGTTTTAAAGGCTGCTGACAATTGAAAGGAAATTAATACCTAAAAAAAAAAAAAAAAAAATCAATGTAATATATATAAAGTTTTATTAATGTCTGTGAGGTTAAGCATAGATTATATGCAAGGATTGGTTAAAGACAAAATCCCTTGTAAATATTTCTATTATCAACTGAATTTTGAATCACGATACTGTACATTAAATGATAATCTATTAACATGAAGCAAGACAATGGAGTGCACATAGGGAGCTGATCGTTTTTGGGAAAAGATGATTTGCTGCGCCGATTTTTCCGATGGACATAATATAAAAAAAAAAAAAAAAAAAAAAAAAAAAAGATTTTTTGGTACAACAATCCGCCACTTAAAGAGTACAAATAATAACGCCAAACATTTCTGCTGTATTTCGCGACACCACGTCACGATGTAAAACACTTGATTTTAAAAATCAGCCGAATATTATAATCGGGAAATTATTTTTTTTTTTTAAAATTTTTTTGTGCCAAGATGAACAGCAGGTTGCATAAAAAAAAATGCACAGATATCAGGGTTTCGTAATCACATTAACTAATAATGATAATATAACAAGAAATCAAATTATTCCAAATAAAAGGAGGATGATTAGAATTTCAGGTTTACCGGTAACGCTTTTGAAGAAGTGATAACGTGAGATACTCGTGTGATGCTTCTGACAGATTCATTATTAACTGCAGCGTTCAACATAAAGCTAATAATTATCTATATTGTTCATTGAACTGCTAGTTTATGTTGTGTACATACAGTTAAAAAAAAATGCATAAGTGAAGCTTAAGGCAATATAACATTTTTCCCATTTTCGCAATAATTCATACATCTTTCATTTCTCACCCCATGTGCAATTGATGACAAAATACCCTATTGATAGGAAGTGATATTTTTACTTGTCTGTGTACATTAAATATTACATATATGATTCAATTATACATGTTTCGCGGCTGTTCCGTATGTTTCCATTTGTAACGTCACTCTATCGATCATGTTGTGTTAAAATTACCATAAAAGTAAAACAAATGGTACTAAGAAAATGTCCTCAATTTTCACCACTTTTTTTTTTTGGAGTTGTCACTTTGGTCAATGACTGTTAACCAAATTGGGAAAAACAAGGACAAACCACAAACCAATCCTTCGGTGTGACTTTTTCATAGTAAAAAAAAAAGAAGAAATGAAATGTTTTATAATTTGTTTGATTGGTTTTATTTTATATTTTCTGTTTTCGTTTTGAGATGTAACAGATGTTACTCTTTTGATATTTTGAAATTAATTGTCGGTTACCAATGAGAAAATTAATTATCATGTGCATGTGAATTCGAACTCGAACACATTCTGCAAGAAATTCTCAGCTCACTTTTTTGTACGGTTACAAATTGGGTTTAAGAGATAATCATCTCTAACAGTTGTAAGAAAACAAAATTCTTTTATTACCATTACGACTTGTTATCTCTCCCTCTTCAAACTCAATTCCATCGAAGTTTAATTAACCATAATTCCATAAGTTGTATAAACAGAATGTGGTCAAACATTCGTCGCGGAACTGCGGACCTGTGGACCTGTGGGGAAAAAAAATAATTGGTGATTATTGCGAATAGTTTTACAATAACAAATATATTTTGAATAAAATATTTGCCAAATATTTATATTTGTACTCAGTAATATACAATAATGACTATGAGAGGTTCGTTTGAAAGTATATGTTTCAGTTAAGAAGGTAATTCACTTTTGATTTTTATTAGCAACACTCATGTTTATTATGGTAACTCAGAATATAACTCTTATCATACAATTCAAAATATATAATATATTAAAAGTTCACACATACTAACTTACACTTACCTGATTTGGTCCAATCATCGCATTATCAAACATCGCACCTACCCTCTTTTTCTAGCATATGCTTGGGTCCCTTATTTTATTATATATTACCCCACTATTTTTCCCTGACCCGCTCTCTTTCTCTTCTCCTTTTCTTCCTTTCTTCACCCATAAAAAATCTTTTCCAATCACTTTTCACTAAATAGACTTTTTTTTTTTTTTATATATATATATATACCTAATTATATATATATTCGTCGTTTGCTCTGAGAGCAATCAACGTTAAAATTTTTATAAACTTTTTTTTGACCTCTATTCGTTTTTATAAATAAAACTTGACTTTGTTGCGCACAAAAAATTTTTGTTTGTCCCAACAGTCTTATTTTTTTCTTTTTTTCTTTTTTTTTCTTTTTTGTTATCATAGGACAGATAAATATATTAGAGACATAAACAACTACTTTCTTTTTTAAAAGAAAGACAAACATATTTACTAAACTAAAAGGATATATAAATAGTAAGTTCTTCCCTAAAATAGCTTAAATCATATTTATCACTCTTGGTAGTTGATACTTCAACTTTCCCGTGAGAAATTTACTCGATATTGACGTTCTTTTAAACATAATGAATTTTTTTTTTTTTATTATCCATTAATAGCCATATACACACACAATGAACCCAAATACTACCAACCAAGAGTATTTCAAACAAGAAGAAAATGCTGCCATGTGGTCGCCTTCATCACCTTCAGACGTATCTTCTCCGTCAAATTCGGTTTCTGACCAAGACTATAACGTTTATCACGTGCCCCGCGGTTATGACGTGGTTTTAGTTCCAATGAAAGTTGAACCTTCAGATAATTCTTGTTCTTCTGGTGTCGATTCTCCTGTTGAATCTCCCGTAGAACCAACATCATGTTCTAAAACCAAACCAATGGATATTCCAAAGAGTAAATCACCTAGTTCCACTAACGCGAAAGCATCGGCTGCTGCTGCAAACGCCGCGACAACCACAACGCGTCTTTCCGCCTATCGGAAGCGCAAGGCTGATAAGAATTATATTCCACGACCAAAAAATTGTTTCATGGCCTATCGTGAGCATATAAAAGAAAAGTTCTTGTCGGAAGACCCAAGTATGAACAATAAGGTTGTGTCAGTGCTTGCTGCAAATATGTGGAATAATGAACCTGAAGACGTTAAAGAATATTGGCGTGAACGCGCTAAGCAATTGAAGATTGAACATAAACTCAAATATCCTGATTACAAGTTCAAACCACAAAAGAAGAAGCAAAACTTAAAGACCACCGCTAATACGAAGACGTCAACAAAAGCTACCGGTGTACGTAATAACAATAAGAAATCAAATTCTGACGCAAAGATCATTTTTGCCGATGGCTATGGTTCCGAAATTTTGGGTGAAAATAATCACCAATTAGGTTTGGAAGGTAGTGAAGAGCAGGATGACATCTACTTGACTCACTTACAGAAAAAGACCTTTTTTGGACATTATCGTGCCTCTTCCGTCGATTCTGTCAGTTCTTGGACAAGTGATTCCACAGCTTCGACTCCATTGCTTTCACCTTTTGTTGGCTCCCCCGCTTCGTTGTCACCACCAACCTTTCAATTTGGCAATCAATTCGGAAGATCATCTTCAGCCTTGAGATATGAAGCAGGAAACATTGTACATAATGAAGGTCTACCACATAGCGACTTGATGTTGTCTCAAAATTTGGCCTCTCAGTCAATGTTAAATAATGAAGTTGAACAGCTCAATAGTTTATATTCAAATCAATTGGATATTAATGCTTCCTTGCCTGTTGACGACGGGTTCGTTCTAGACTCGTATGAAAATCCCATGATTAAGAGCAACACAGCTGTTCCTTCTTTTTTTAATCCTCCTCAGTCAGTTGAAATTTCCTCCACAGATTATGATTTAATGGCAATGGGTCATTATTCAGCTTCTCCCGTTCAAGAATCAGAAGGGTTTTTCCATGATTATGACAGTACCGAACCTTCTTATCCTAGTCATGTATATAGTTCATCTTTCGAGCTTTCTTCACAAGGAAATCAATCAACCTTATCTGGACATTACGCGTTTGCTCTCGAGAATCCGCGTCGTAATTCTCAGCAACTTTTGGCTGATTTTCAACATGGCCTCAAACAGCAAGAAATGATGTTACAAGGGTTATTAATGGAATGATTTTCCTTTGTTGTACGTGAGAGGAACCTGTTCAAAATACTTATACATTGTTTCTTTTTTTTTTTAAAAAAAAAAATTATTTTAACAGAGTTTTCAAAGACTGAGTCTGGTATTGCTCATGTAAACTAAAAAAAATTATAACTGAATAATTGTGCGGGCCAAAGGTTCGGCCTTGACCTTTGTAAAAGGTCCTTGGACACTTAAACAAAAAGCATTTCTTGAAGTTTTTTTTTTTTTTTTTTCTGTTTATTATATATATTCCTTGTATTATTTAACTTTTTTACCCTCCTCTCCCAATATATATATTCTCGTTTCATTGTGTTTATAATCAACATTCTTCTTATATATATATATATATACATAGAACATCTGCATTTATTTTTTTCCTATAGACTTAAATATCATAGAGTTTCGAGATTCAAACGAACTGCAAGCATCATTATCGATATTTACGGTTCTTTTGTAATCTCGGACAACATAGACTGCCAACTTTGTAAATTTTTTTCTTCCATTTTCTCTTGTTTAAATAGACTGGCAGATAGCAAACACTTTATCGATGGTACACTACCATTCCGATATTCGCGTTTGTTGTACATTTTTTTTTTCTTTTTACATATTTTTTTCACACGCCCTCAATCTCTTGTCTTATTCTCCTCTTGCATTTCCTGTTACCAATATAAACGAATAACTAAAACAAAAAAAAAAAACAAAAAAAAAATATCATCCTATTATTTTCATCATTATCCTCTATATATATATATATACTCCATTTTCTAACGACATATCCCTCTACCATTATCTTTATCAAAAACAAAAAAAATCAAAATCCAAAAAAAGCGTACATATTATATATCCTTTTATTATCAAATTATCTTCAATATATATATTTAGTTTTTTTTTTTTTTTATTTTTTTTAACCTTTTTTCCTTTTTACGTTGCTATGATTTCTTTTTTAACTGATTTTTTATTTCTTATATTCAACACAGTTAAGAGCTCAATGAGACATTGTATCATCTATTAATGATTGAAACTAAGCCCTTTTTCTCATTCCCTCTAGTTCTATGGGGGATTTAGCAAAAAAAATTGTGGTCACCGTTAAAAATTATTCTTAGTTTTATTTTCTTTACTAAAAGATTGGTCTCGAAAATTATTAAATTAACTTCTTTGTAATTTTTTTTTACCTTTGAATCTTTTCTGTTGGTTCATATATATACTTTTTATTCAGTTGAGATTCTCTTTTTTTCTTTTTGTTTATATATTTTTTCTCTTTCCTCTTTCTTTTATTTTTATCTTTGATTTTTTACGGGTTTTTTCGGTTCCTTTTCTTTATAGTAACAAAAAAAAAATTTTTTTTTTTTCATTTCTTTTTGTTTGCAAATAGTTTGTTTTTTTTTTCCTCTATTTTTTTTAAAAAAAAACCAAAAAATAAAAAAAAATTTAAGTTTCAGGAAAAAATTTTTTCCTTTATAAAAAACGGTTGGCGTTTATGGTTATATTTGGTAAAATGTGGGGTAAAGAAAAAATTGTTGGAATAGGAAAATGTGTAATTATGTGATGGTAGATCAAAAAAAAAAAAAAAATCAATTTTAATGCAATGCATTAAAGATTCTTTTTGACTTTCACATCATGAAAGAGTATAAATTACCTTTCGTGCAAAAAAGTTCTGGCATAACAGGTCAAAAAAAAAAAATAAATAAATAAATAAAAAATAAATTGATTTTTTTAACGATTTGAAATGAATGATCTATTTGGGATTTTCATAATTAAGGTAATCGTGTAATGAACATTCACTGCATGATTGTTTTTTTTTTTTTGAAAGTGATGGGATGGGATTAATTTGGTTTCTTTTTCCTTTTTTTTTTTTTTTTTTTTTTTTTTTTTTTTCCTTTTTGCTTTCTTTAAAAAAAAATTTAATTAATCTAATTTAATTAATTTAGTAAATGAGATCCACAGGAAATAATTAAACAAACAAACAAATATATATTTCGCGACTGGCGAATTTTTTTTTGTCAAGACCAAGTTGCTGCGTCACGAATTTATTTATATTGAACAAAAAAAAAAATCATGCATTTTATTACATAAACGGTGAAAATACGTGATGACCCTCTTTTTCTTGAATAGGCGTGATAAATAAGAAAAAAGAGATGCGAGTGATGAATAAATGTTCTCATTAATTTTTTTTTTTTTTTGTAATGATACTCATACTCTCTCTCTTATTGCATTTTATCTTCATCATCGATCATCATCATCAAAAAAGGATTTAAAAATAGATAAATATAGAAATATTTTAAATAATAAATAATATATATAAAAAAAAAAAAAATTTTTTTTTCAAAATTGTTTTAAGGAGAAAGAAAAAATGTTTCAAAATTTTTTTCAATACTTACCAAAATGGAACAAACATCAAAAAATCGTATTAAAAAAAAAAAAAAATTCCTAACTGTTAATTGTATTGTACATAACAGGTGCATTTATCTATAATCTTGCATATATTGAAATTAACAACCTTTTGGTTTCATTGAAAAAATGAAAGCCATTTACTATCTACGAATCTATGCAAAGTGTGCAAAAGGTATATCTGATGGACCACATACATTTATTTAATAATAATGTCACTTTTTCATTATGAAGTATTTATTTTATATGCGAATTTAGTAATGAAGTAAACATACTTTCATACATAATAACACATGATAACTTTTTATCAATAGAAATATCAAAGATCTCGTTAATAATTTTTTAAAGCAAGGTATTCCTAGCGATATGAGCTCATTTTATTTACACGGGTTGTTTGAGTAAAAGAAAATGAAAGGAAGAAAATTTCAAATGTTATATATATATAAAAAAAAAAAAATAGATTATTAAAGCCCGATAAAATATATATATAAAAATTATTGAATAGACTTTAACTTTGTGAGAAAAATATGAGATTATTAAAATAAGAAAACGTTATAGCTTGTTCCTTCCTACCAATGTCATTCATGAATAACGAAAAAAAAAATAGATTATCACGAAAGAAAAAAAAGGGGAAATATATATATTTTCTCATTCATTCAATTAAAGTTCACTAGAGAAAAGAGAAAAAAAAAGTCTAAGAATTTAAGATGATGCAGCTGCCCTCCTTCTGGTTCCAGTTTTCTTTTCCGCAACTTTCTTGGTTGTGGAAGCTTTGCCTCTTTTTGAAGAGGTGGTCGTGGCTTTCTTTGGTTTGGCTGCCGCTTTTTTAGTCGAGGCGGCTGCTGCCTTTCTAACGGGCGCTTTTCTGGTTGTCGTCTTCTATAAAAGAAATAAAAGTGAACCAGATTATTAAGATAATTTTTCTCAACAGATTTTAACATCATATACATCACGATCATCCATTAATAAATAAACATAAATTTAAATTACTTTGGTTACTTTTTCAACTTTTGGTTTGGTTTCCTTCTTTTCAACCTTCTTGGGTTTTTCCTTCTTCTCGGGTTCTTTCTTTTCCTTCTTAACCGCTTCTTTCTTTACAAGTTTGATAGTACCGCTTGGACCTTTAAAAATATATATTGAAATTTATAGAATTGATTTGATGAATCAGAGGCGTTGATGTAAAAATTAAAGAAAATAATATAATTAAGAAAGAAATCAATAATTGTGTTTACCATTGGGAAAAGAGAAAATTCCCTTTTCGACCCCTCTATTGATAGCCAATCGGAGACGGTTGTTTGTTGTGGAGTTGTCGGGAAGTTTGTATGTGGTCAAGATGTATTTCTTGATAGCTTGACGGCTTATTAATAACAAATGAAAAAAATTGGGTGAAAAAAAATTTATCAGTAAAAGAAAAAAGAATAAACGCGTCGCAATAAAATCTTTGATGTATGAAACTCGAGAAAAGTTTCCTAACCTGCTTCCTTTACGTTCCTTCAAAGCGACAATAGCATCTGTAAATTATCAACATAGTGTGGGAAAATTGTAAATTTTTAAAAGTTTCTCGAAGTTGAATATATATCATTATTATAATTTTTTTTTTTTTTTACTCGTCAAGAGAAAATTAAAGTGTTTCGTCGGTTCTCTTTCTAAAAATAACAAAAAAAAAAAAAAAATCCCCCCAAAAAACAGAACGAGTTCCATAAAGCTACCTCGAATCATATCTTCATATTTGGGATGAGCAGGAGCGGCTGCTGACTTCTTTGTTTTAGCGGGACTTGAGCTACCTTTTGCCATTGTTTTTTGTTAAAGTTTTTGTTAAATGAAAAAGAAGTATGTAAAGGGTTAATTTTTTTTTCAAAGGAAAAAAAAAAACAAATATTTCTAGAGAAAATTTTTTGGGATGTGAAAAAATGAAGAAAAGTTGGGAACGCCTCAAGTGGGGCGCTGTTTATATGTGCTAATCTTCAATAAGTAGCGTGATTTAATCAGGTGCGCGTATTTTGGGCGTATACGATACTTTTATGGAAATCATTGTAATACAATGTTTGTTATTGTTTTTATCGATTACGTGTCACATCGCGCCATCATCACATCGCGTCGAAGATCTATTTTTAACAAACGCTACGCTATCTAATTACAAACATCAAAAAACATCAAACACGACCCTTATTTTTACGCACCTTTTGTTGTTTGTGATCTTTTGTACAACCATTTTATTGTTTAGGGTAAAAAATTCTCGGGTTCGTTCTCGGGGGGGGGGGGGGGGGGGGGTTTCAGTAGGTTGGCGAAATGGTTCCGGAAACCATCAGATGATTTCGTTCGAAACTTGGACTCTTTTGTTTAGATATTTATAAACACGAAGAGAAAACCGACCAATTCATACTTAAAATGGAATATATCATCATTGTATCATTATTCAAGAATATGACATCAAGTCTAGAGTCGTCGTCATAAGCAAGTACAATTCCCAAAAGCAGATATAATTAATACAAATACTGTGAGTTGATTTCGCGTGAAATTTTCGCGAAAAAAAAAAAATTACATACAGAGTCACTCCTTATTCACGTGACTTGAGCTGAACGCGTGATAGACATTATCAGATGTTTAAATGTGGAAAAAAAATAATATTTAATTCCTTTAAAATACAGATTCTTGGATGAGTTCAAAGACAACATCGGCATTCACGTGGACAATTTAAATTTTCAAAATCAAAGTCCTTGTTAAAAGGCGTAGATGTTAAACTTTTATTAATTATTAATTTATTAAAAAGAGATTTATTTTTTTATTATTGAGCTAATTCAAGTTTGAAATGATAACTTTTTAACTAGATTAATTTAAATGATATATGTAGAGTGTGTTTAAATCCTTCAAAACTGTTTTTTTTTTTTATAAAAAAAAAAAATAGATGTTTGAGAATTAAAAAAAATTACATGATTTTTTTTTTTCACCATCACAAAAACATGGTTTTTTGAGAGATATAAACAAAAATAAAAATACATTACTAAATTAAAGTATGATACCAATTGAATAAGTAAATGAAGACTAACTCATAAATAAATATCTTGGTTTCCCAAAATTTCATTTTTTCGTTCAAATTAAGTTAAATTTGGCTTCTTTAGAGTCCATGTGTGTACAACAACCCAATTCCCAAGAATCGAGGTGAAAACAAAGAAAAAAAAAAAACAGTTTGATCTTCATACCGTATTTATGCAATGAATCCATATTTATATTTTTGCTGAGCATGAAATTGCCCATACTTAAACATATAGTGAGACTCGAACTTTTGAATTGCAAAAGGAAAAAAAAAAAATAATAATTTAAAGGAAGGGAATGATAAAAAAAAGGACTAGAGATACAAATTTAGGACATGCCCAAAATGATATGTTCATTAAAAGTGAACGGTTCTAAATAAAATAATAATAATAGTAGTAGTAGTAGTAAGTAGTAAATGATACACCGAGAAGAAAAAAAAAAGATGATCATCATCACCTTATCCTTCTTTTCTGGTGAAATGATACAAGAAATCGCTATGCGGATATATATATAGAAATGGAAAAGGATTTCTTTTTTTTATATAATTTTTGGGGGTTTATATAGTATATATTTATTAATTTTTTACATAACCACACAACAACAACCACCATTTTCATCTGTTCCATCAGTAAATTCGTTATTTCCTGGTCCATTCGAAGGTCGGTTCCCATATTGTTGTTCTTTGTTGTATCGTCGAATTTCACGAACGAGATTATAAAAGGCTTCGTCAACATTAATACGTTGTTTGGCGGATGTCTCAATGAATCGACAACCAAACGACTTTGCGAGTTCCCGACCCTCTGTTTTCAAAACATCAAAATTGAATATATTTAAAAAAATTTCAACTTGCAAAAAAAAAAAAAAAAAAATTAATAATAATAATTAAATTATTTTTACATACCATGTCCTGAAACTTGTCGTTCCATCTCTAAATCACATTTGTTTGCGACTACAATTACAGGGAAATAGTCCTTGTCTTTTACTCGGAGAATTTGTTGATGAAAAGTTGAAATTTCCTCAAATGAGTTACGAGAAGTGATTGAATATACAAGAAGAAATCCTTCACCGGTACGCATATATTGCTCCCGCATGGCGCTAAAATTTTTAATAACAAAATATTTGTAAATGTTACTCTTTGTAATATGAACCCTAAAAAAAAAAAAAAAAACATTGACGTACCTGTATTCTTCTTGTCCAGCAGTATCCAACACGTCTAGCAGGGCTACTTCGTCATCAATCACACATTGTTTACGGTACGAGTCTATATGTTGAATAATCAAAGTTAAATGTGTTAATATTTGTTAGAATTCACATATTATGTCTACGATCAAGCTAATGTTCACGCAATCCACAACCCTAGTTTTTACATCTAACTCCTTTTCTTATATATATATATTTATATATTTATTATTTATTCAATCTAGTAACGATTATTTTATTGATGTTATTATTATTTTTTTACGTCGTTCATCATATCAGAAACAATACCTTCAATGGTAGGATCATATTCGTCAACAAAATGCGATTGAATGAACTGGATTGTAAGAGCAGATTTACCAACACCTGTGTAGCAAGAGAAAATAAAAAAAAAAGGAGAGGAGAATCATTAACACACTGAATTAAGAGTAAAATCACAAAAAAAAAAAGGTCAAAGTGGTTATTTTTATGGCGAGGAAACACAACAACTTGGAAAGAGGAAGGTCAAACGCTCTTCATCTAACTAGCAGGTGTAACTTTTCTCGCCAGGATTGAACAATCGACTATAAGAAATAAAATCGGTAGAACAAATGCGATCTTGAATAACGTACCACCACCACCCACGACTACGAGTTTATATTCTCTTAAAAACGCAGCCTTGGACATTTTAACTAATATGCACGTTTAAATTTTTTTTTTATTTTAGGTATAATATTGTAAAAATTTATCTATTAGCTCAATACAATCCTTTATACTTGAATAGAATTATATTAAAAATTTAAAAAAAATAATATGGTAGAATTAATAGACAAAAGATAGGAAAGGTTTATTAAAACCCTTAAAAAAAAATTATTAAAGTCGGAATTTGTGAAAAAAAGGAAAATATTGGTAAAGAATGTGAGAAGTGAAGAAAGATAGGTTTATGCTTTTTGCACAACAGTTCGTTGCTAAAGTTTTGGGGTCATTCTATCGGGTAAACTTTAGTGAAGTAACATTTCGGATAATTGAATAATAAATTTGGCGTAGTATATTCACGTGCCATTGTTATCCATCTTTGATCAGAGGTTGTTCATTCAAATTACTGTTTGTATTACAACAAATAAATATTTTCTTTATAACACAAATAAAATTTACAATTTGAATTTGAATGATTGAAAGGATTTATTATATGGTGACACTGGGTTTCGAATTTATTGGCCCAAAAAATTGAATATTAGTTTGACATAAAGTTTGTATTTCATTGAAAATCAAGTTTCAGGTTGAAATTTATGAATTAATAACACGCGGAGTTGATATTTCGATCAAATTTTATTATAACAAAAACGCGTCAAAAATTTGTTACTCCTAGCATGTAACTAAAAATATAATAATTAAAGATTTTATTGATAATATCGCTAAATTTAGTACGCTTCACAACAATGGAATAATATTGTTTTGCGTTGTTAAACAATAGAATGCATAGATAACTGAAACCAATCAAAATAATAATGCTCCTCATAACAAAAATATTATAAACAAAAATCTACACGTACCTTTGTGAATTCGAAGCATATCTCCCGGAATTTCTGGTAATTGGAGGGTCTTATAAGTGCAGATTACTTCCAATTCATCTTTTGTGAAAGCTTTATCTTTCAGATCGATCATAAAACAAATAAATGTATAATATTATATGAACAAAGCAAAGATATTGACTGTTCTTGGGTGCATTCTTTTCCGAATTCTTAAAAGGGGTCCTAAACCATCTTTTAAGTGGTTAACCGCCATTTTTTTTTTTTTCGTCCGTCATGGCTTGGGAAATTGTTCTTGCAAAGCTCTCATTATGAAGTATTCTCTTTCTAATTTGTTTACTTCGAAAGGAGAGAATCATGTTTCATCGTAATACGCATCGTATATTTGGTGTTTGGGAGAATCTCGATCGGTCTGGTCGTTCTATAATAGTTGATGTTTATGCGAGCGATCCTCTTCCCATTTTCTTAACAATCCATGATCAGGTTGGTTACTCTGCATGAAAGGAATTTGACTAATATATCAATTCAATTCCAATCTGATTTTCCAAACATTAGCTAAAACCTAAATATTGACCGTTCCCTATTGGGTCCAAAACTGACTCGACCTAAAGTTTTAAAACATCAAATAAGCCTAAAGATCACCTATGCCACTAAAGTTTTGAATGACCGGAAGAACTTATTCTATCTACATTTCAATAACAAAGATATATATTTTTTTTTCACTTATTTTCGAGGTGTAGTTTTGGTCTTTTATTCTCTCCTTTTTTCACGGTCATGAACATCCATCGTAACAGTTACTCCTCGCTTTTCATTAATGTTCCATTCCGATTAAAATACAGAAAAGAAATTGTCGATTTTAATGTTTGATCAGAAAAATGAGTTGAATCTTAAGTTTCGTTACTATAAAAGGTAATCAAAAATCAATTGATCACGTGATGAACGAACCGAAGGAAATTTTGTATCACCTTATACCGTTTAGAAATAAAAAACCAATTTAATTCTAAAAGAAAAAGCGGAACCGTCAATGGGAAGGAAGTGATAAAACGTAAATTCGTCTATGACCGTATAATAATAAATTAAAATTTATGAAAAAAAATTATATAAAAAAGTTTACTAAATTTTCTTAGTTAAAAGTATAAAAAAGAAAAATTTTATGACCAAAATTAATTATAATAATAAAATGTATTATGATAATCAAATCATTATGATATCTAATTAATACAAATTAATTATTATAATGGTTAAAATTAATTACAGTATGATGATCCTAATTAATCAATTGATTTTAAAAATATAAAAACAAATTTTCTTTTTAAATAATTAAACAAAAATATATCAGATTTTGTGAAATTTTTTTAAAAATTATGATTTTTAATACATTGTAATTTTTTATATTATAAATTTCTCAAATCTGTTTTTTTTTATCAATCTTTCTATAATAATAATTTTGATATGTTTATTTAATTTTTATTTAATTTAAAATTTAATATAAGATTTTAAAATTATAAATCTAATATAATATCATAAGTCATAACTCAATGATATTTCAAAAATTTTGTGAATTTTATATCATATAATTAGTAATTAACCAATGTAAAATAAGATATTAATCATTTTTTTATGTATTATTTTAAAATCTATAATTTCAATTTGGATTATCATAAATTTAATCAATAATATATGATTCAAATTCAGAAAAATCATATATAAATTATCCAATTTTTAATGCCTATAATTTTATATATAAAATATTTAAATATATTAACACTAAGTAGAATATCTTCTTATCATTTGATACTTTAAATTAAAGTTTCTATCATATTTTTAAGAAATATCAATTTAAAAGAATAACTTTATAATGATGTCAGATTAATTGTTAAAAGATTTTAATAATAAATAATAAATGCAGAAATCTTAACAGGTTTATATTTTGAAAGAAGAATATTTATTTTTCAAATTAGATTAACTTTATTAGATATAGATTTACTATTTTAATTAATATGTTACCAATTTTTAATTTGTTTAACTTTTATCAAAATATTCAAGATTAAACAATAATATTTATAGGATTATATTTGTCAAATTTTATATTTTCTTATAGAAATTATATATAAATTTTATCAAAAGTTTAATCTAAAAATAATATTAAAATATTAGTTAAAGATGATCATATTAAAAATAAATCAAGTGTATATATAAAAAATATTGTATATAAAGAATTCTTTAATTTAAATAATTTATATATATTGCATTTAAAAAAAAAATGTTTAAATATAATTTTTAAAAATTTTTAATTTATTTTAATTTTAATCTATATATAATTTAAAAATACTTATATTATTTTAATTTATTTATTATTTATTTAATTTGTATATATTTTAAAAGTATATTATTTAATTTTATTTATTATTTATTTTAATTTATATATTTTTAAAAGTATTTATATGAAAATTTTAATTATATATATTCATTATAAAAGTATTTAATTATATATAATAAAAAATATTTACTAGTTATAAATAAAATTTTAAATTAATTTATAGATTTATTAAAAATAAATTAACACTAAAATTTGAATTTAAATTAATTTAATTTATATTTTATAAATAAATATTTTTTATAATAAGTTTTTAATTTTTAATTTTAATAATTTATTTAAAATTAACAAAGTTAAATTAGTATAAATTAATTTAAACAATTTAAAATAATTAAGTTATTTATTAAAAATAAATTAACTTTATAAAATTTTTTAATATAATGTAGAAAGTTTATATTCAATAATATAAATTTAACAATTAAAATTTTTTAACTCTTAAAAAATAAATTTAAAAAAAATAAACTGATAAATTTATTCTTTGAAATAAGTTCTATTAAAATATTAATCAATTTTTAAAATAAATTCTATAAGATAAAGATTTTAATAAATGTAATATTTATTTTTAACAAAATTTACTGATAAGAATACTTAAGATTCTTTAGAAAAAATATTGATAATTTACTCATTAATACTATTAAAATCATTATTTTTTACTATAAAAATTACTTGATCTTTAATATAATTAATATAATTTGTATAATCATTAAAATGATCATTAATATTATAAAAGATCTCTGATATTAATATTTCAATCTTTTTACTTTAACCAAAGTAATCAAATTATCTTATAAAGTTAAAAAAAAAAGTCAGCAATATTAATAAAGTTACAAAAACACATATTAAAATACGAATATTAATCCAATCGAGATTAAATTTTATATGCAAATAGTATCACACATGCTGAACAACTTTCACTTAGAAATGAAAGCGATTGACTTTGACCAAAGTGTTCAAATTTCCTTGTGAAGTTAAATAAGTGTAACTTATTTAGTAAAGTTACA
>CAJVPP010000637.1:0-28473 GCA_910592005.1 Funneliformis mosseae
GAACATGCACTTTATAATTATATAAAAATTTATTTAAAAACATAATATAATTAAGCTACAATTCGCAAAAAGCCGTGTCCGGATACTTTCTTCAGGGGAGTGTATATAATAAGGTATTGCGTGAATATGTAACATATAATATCATTTTGATAAGGGTTGACTGGGTCATAATTAGTTAATTACTACTGATGAATATAATAAAAATAATAATAATAATGTAAGGTATTATTGAATTTGCAAATACTATTTACTTTTTTCATTAATGAGAATATATTTGATAAAAGAATTATACTTAAAAAACTCAAGAACTTATTCAAGCAAATCAAATGAATATTTGATTGCTAAATTGAATTTTAAGAATCATTGAAGTGATAAAAACAGAAGATAATAAGATAGTTTTATTTTGTTTAAAAATAATTGTATATATAAATATTAGTATAAAAAAAATTGTCATATATCCTAGGTAAAGTCCTGATTATTATATTTATTTTTATTTTTATATTAATAAAGCAAGTCTTTTACATTTATAATATAATATTAAATAATTCACATTCTTGTATAAAAATTTATTGTTCAAATTAAATACTTAATCTAATGATTCATTAAGAGAATTAAATATTAAAACTCTTAGCTAAAATTACAAAACTTAGAAAAGATAATACTAAGATTAAGATAGAGAATAATAAGCTTAAGGATAATAATACTAAGATTTCTGATTTTAGAAGAAAATTTGTTAAACTTAAAGCTGAAAAAGCTGAGCTTAAAGGTAGGATCATTAAGCTTTTAAAATAAGCTATAAAAGAGAGTAAGAGACATAATATAAAGAATATCAAATTTAAGATCAGAATTAAGAAATTAAAAAAAAAAATAAGACAGTTATCACTAAACTTAAATCTGTGAATGCTGAGTTTAAAAATAGATTATAAAAGTGAAACAGAGGCAGTTGCTAAATAATAATATTTCTAAAATAATTAATTCTTCTAATAACAGCTCATTTAACTTCAATTCATTTGCAAATCACATATCTATAGAATAGATACTTCGTTACCTGAAGAACTAATATCAAATAGAATACTAGAAGTATTTATACTAGCTGTTAATATATCTGTTATAAACTAATATAATTAGACATCTTTAAAAGATAAGAAAACTGATTCTTTCTTGAATAAAATGTATAAGAAAAAGGTTAGTGATAAGATTAGGCAATGCAATAGAAAGAAAAAACTCTACATAAATCAGCTAATCAGAAAGCATTCATAATTTCTCAGAATATTTCTTTTGTAAAGAGTCATAATGATCAGAGCAGTTCAGAAAATTTGAAAAATAATGAAAATTCCATTATGAATTATGATAATTAGCAAAAAAAATAATAATAATGACATTAAGTTTACTAAAAATCAGGTTATAGAGTAAGAATTAATAAAGGAATTGCTCATCAATATTATTACTGCTTTATCAATTTCTTCTAAGGCTATAAAGTAAATACCCTCAGTGATACATCTATCATCATCTATAGATATAACATAGAACTTAGTCTATTTATTCAAAAATGTAATATGAGCTGAATATAAAGTAATCTTATTTTAACTCTATTATTTAAATAGTTTTGAAAATAAAGTTAATAATATTTATTATAACACTGGAACTTCAAATAATACAGTTAGATCATAAATATACAAAGAAATGCTAAAGCATCTATCTAACATTATATTGAAAAACTTATATATGAGAACCCTATGAGCTAAAAAAATCCATATGTTATTTAGAAAAGATAAAGTAGGAATAAATAAAATTAAGCAAATTACTTTTAGTGTATATGGTATTTCAAGCCTTATTATTAATCAAATTTAAAGTTTGTCAAAAATGTGTCTTCAGTAAAGAAGATAACATATTGTAATTATATGCTTTCTATCACAAATTATGATATTTAAACTAGAATTTCAACTATAACAAATGGTTTAACTGCACTTATTAGAGGTTATAACTAATTCTATTAGCATTTAAAAAATAAAATTAGTTATAACTGATTATAAAATTAAAATCAGTTAAATTAGACAATTTGATTATATTTAAACTGGTTAAACTAATTTAATCAAAAAGCATTTATATTTAATTATAATAGCATACTATCATTTTTTAAAATTTTTATTTTATTTTATTTTTTTATTATTATTAGCAATAAATATTTATTTTATTATTATAATTCTTATAATACTAAATATAAAAATGTTTAAAACAGATAATTAAGAATTATTTAAATATAAAATTTAATAAAATATCATAATTTTAACTTTCTTGTGATGAAAATATCTCAAAATGGTATTATTACATCTTAAAAATAAAACTTTATTCACTAAATCAGATGCCAAATATGTTTTTTTGCTAAAATATGATTACTAATATTTAAAAATAATCATTTATTAGTACTAACATCACAGGAATCAAAAAGTACTTTCTTATCAGTTATACTAAAGTAAGAAAATTATTTCTATAGTTTAGTTATCACATTAAAGGATTATCTTTAATTCTAATATTTTGTGACTTTACATAATATTATATTTCATTCTCTTCTTTTGTGTTTATTTCTGTGTAATTGCCTTTTAGATCACTAAATAAATTATTATTATTATTTCCTTCAAGACTTCTATCTTTAATGTCATTTAAAATACGAAGGGTTATTTTTAAAAAATTATATAACTTTTTACTAACTGATATGCTCTATCTCATTTATCATTTGTTAATTACTTAAAATGTTTAAATCAGAGATTGAAAAATGTAGCAATTAAGGCAGTATTTATTAGAATAGATCATAATTCATCTAATGATAGGTAAATTATAATTAGAACTTATTCAAATAAACCATCTGTATTAACTGGTAATAAAATTTTCACCTTATTTATATCTTCTGCAATATTTTCAGTTTATATTCATTTTTTAATACTAGATCTCTGTTAAGTTCATTCTCTTTTTTAATTATGAACACTCATTCTCTGTTGAAATTACTAGTATACATATTATCATTATTTACAAATACCAGCACTTGATATATTATTTTCAATTATTTTATCCATATTATTTTTCTCATATTCTTCGTCATAAATAAATTTCAAATAGATATTAATTGTCTCATTTTTGTCAAGTCTTAGAACAAATTTCTTTTTAAGTGACTCTATATATAGGTGAATAAGGTTAAGTATTGGATAATTAGTATCACACAAATGTCTAGTCACAATTATCAGTTCTAATAATTTTATAGCTTTTTGTAAAAATCTATAATATAAATAAATAAAATAAACAATCAATATAATTATAAAATTTATTTTAAATAATTAAATAAAATCTTACTTTTTTTTTCAACTGATAAATATAACTATTCTAATATTTCACCATCTTTATGAGTGGTTTGATCTGCTTAGTAAAGTAATAAAATTTATTAAATTATATAATTTTAAAGATGCTTTTAAGTTAAATAGATAGAATTCCACCTGGTTTTATATTTATTAAAAGATCAAGAGGATTCTGAATGATATTTTTTTCAACTTGATTAGATTCACTTTGCATTTTGTATAAATGTTGAGCTTGCTTAAGGAGTCAAAAAAAAGTTTGCAAGCTTTTATTAATATGATGATATATCACATTTAAAGATAGTCCTTATAATTATTTTTAAATTTCAATTGAGTTGCAACTTAATTGCACTATAAGAAAATTTAATTGCATCATAAGTTGCAACTCAATTGCACTATTTTTTTAATTGCAATGACCATTTTTAATCACATTGCATTACTTTAATCTTTTTTTGGATTAATAATTGCAATGTATGTATAATGCAAAGTTGACATTCCTATATTGCTTATATAATTATTATTTAATAATCATATTTTTTTAATCATGTTAGCTCTATTATCTGTAGCAATAGTAAAAACTAATATTTTAAGATACCATTTACAAATTATTTTAAATAGCTCTTTATCTATCACTTTTCCAAAATGTAAGTATGAAAGATGATTGCAAGAAAGAAGTGCTTCTTAAAATTTAAAATCAAAAGATAGCTAAATTACTGTAACTTCTAAATATTTATATCAAGATTTGGCTATCTATAAATTAGCAGTTAAATAGATAGTTATTATGCTACTACAAAATAAAAAACTTAATTAATTATAGTTTAATTATAAGTTTTGTGAATTAATTCTTTAGCAGTTTTATCATATAGAATATAAAATCTAAGTTTACATATGTAAATAAATTTATGAAAAAAATGATTCTGTAAAATGTATAGAAGCAACAAAATAAACAATAAATTTAATGAATTTTCTTACTAATAATTCTTATTTTTGGGCTAAATATTTTAGTGATAAATTATAATAATCAATAGCTTAGGTTTAATGACTTTGATTACATTTTAACTAATAAGAAATCAATAAATTATATTAATTCTAATAATATACAAATATAAAATATAAATAATAATTTAATTTTAATCATACTTTCCTATGTTCATCTAAATAGTTAATAAAATTGTCTTTTATTATTTTATATTTATCTTGTAAATAAACTATTATACTTAAAGTATTTTCACTTTTACAAGTATATATATAAGGTTTTTTATATAATCTAGAAAGGTTGTGTTCATATATTTTATAGTATATAAGCTCAAAGTAATTTTCATCAATACAAAAAAAAGGAGGTATAACTCTTATTATTACAATCAAATATAACATTAAATTTTTACTTTTTTTAAGTTTTAAATAAATATATAGAGTGTGTTGTATTAGAATTTTAGTCAAAATCAATATCTGAAAGATAAATATAGCTGATATTAAAATTATTTTTAAAGAGTTAAGAAAGAGATAAGACTAAAGTCTAAGAAGATTATCGATATTAATCTGGTTGATTTAAATTTGATTTTAAATTTTATATATTATAGTATAATAATATAATTAAAATTTAAGACCAATTATTTAAAATTAGTTATAATAAAACTGGTTTATCATTTTAATAAAATTTTAACTTAGTTATAAATCTGAAATGATTAAACCCATTATAAATCTGATTTTAATAACTGGTTTCAACCTCTAATATCTATTTACTAATTTTTAAGATTAATCTAACCTATAACTGCATCTATTTCACAACAAGATATTGAATCAATATTCTAATTTATATAAAGAATGTAGTAGTAAAAATTTTGATTATTATAAGATTACTGATAAGATATTATGCGAGGGTCTTAGAGAGACCATTTACCTATTATGCAAATTAAATCATGATAATAAAAACATAGAAGGTAAGTATAAAGCTAGATCTTACTTTATTAAATATGAATAGCATAAAATTAAAGTAACTGCATAGTCTGGTTACTTTAGTCAGAGATGCTTTACATAACCCTATATTTGCTCACAATTTATTGTAATATTTTTTAGGACTAATTTATATTAACTATTACCTACTGTAATTTAAATTATTTGTAATCTTAAAAAGAAAAATAACTGAGTCTGATAAAATATTAACCTCAAATATTTGGATTAGCATGCAAAGTTAAGTAGGTTATCAAGCATTTTGACAGATAATATTTATTCTAATTTATACAAAAGGTATAAAAAAGAAACTGAAAATGAATCATAGCAATTATCAAAAGCTATGATAAATTTGTTAGCAAAGTCTCAGACTTCTGATATCACTTTTAAAGCAAAACCTGATTCAGAGCTAATTATCAAATCCATGTTAAAGCATTTTATATATTTGAAATTCTGAAATAATTTTAGGGTATTTGATAATTATAATTTTGCATCACTTCAGTTATAGAGCTTACTATATCCTATTTGCAATAGAACATGGCTCATAATACCATGAAAATAGGAATCAATTTTCTTATAAACCTGAATTAGCAATGTTGTATTCTCATGATAAATTGAAATATTATCTTACCTATAACACTTTAAGCAATAAACTCAAGTTCGTAATTTTAGCATAATATATCACATGTTAGAGTAAATTATTTATATTGTACTATTGTATATTTTTTTAATTATAACTGATAGGTAATAATCTTTTAAAAAGTATCAGAATATAAGTTAAAATAGTAAATTTTCATCTCGCCACCTTTTTGTACTCATTTCTATTTTTTTAGTTCTTATTTATATGAAGACGACCAAGTTAATAATCATTAGTAAAGAAAAATGTGCAAAACAGTTAATCAAAGATTTTGTAAAACTTTTCAGATATTTTATTCTTTACGCTATTTTGAAATAATAGGAATAGTGGAATAATTAACAAAAAATTTTTTATATAAATTGAGTTGAATTTACTATTATAAGAAAGCTAGTAAAACTACCTCTATCAGTCAATTCTAATAGTAACTCTATGAACGCAATCACTCTATTTTAGACGATCTATATAAGAATGCATTTTAGAATTTGAACTCAAGTCAGAAAAGTTAACTCGAGTCAAAGTCGAATCAAGAAATTTTTGACTTGAAAAGTACTTAAATTGGAAATATGAGTCAGAAACTCAAGTCAAACTCAATTTAAAATCATAATGCAGGTTAGAAAATACAATGCAGACTAAAATTTTGTGATATTTTGGGACTTAAACTAAAGGAAATTTTTTTAAAAAATTTTTATTCAATAATTATATAATAAATGTTAATTATATTATGTTAATAAATGCAGTTTAAGAAAAGAATTACATATAATTTATAAAATATAGCATAAATTTGAAGTTGACTTGAGTAGTTTTAATTTGAGTTAACTCAAATTCTGATTTGAATCAAGAAAATCTTGATTTGAATCAGAATTTAACTTAAGTTAATTCAAGTTAAGCTAATAAGAATCCAGTCTTTAATACATTTTATCAAGCAAATGGAACTTCAAAACCAGAAAACATATATTTTAAGAATGTTAATTACTTTAGCAAAAAAGGTTCCTATAATAAAAATGAATGTGTTATATCGTCTAATAGCAGTAAATGTAACAGTATTAGCAGAAAAAGAGAAGATCAAATTTATGAACAGAATGTCAATTCGCAATAGAATTCTAATGAAAACAATTACAAAAAAGAATGTTATACAAAAACAATTGACTAATAGAAATGTTAAGGGTGAAAATATTCTGATATTAAAATGATGCAATTTGAATTTTATCCTAACAGTGAAAGAATCCAAAATTTGCAATTATTATTAGAAAAATTGTGCTGAATTGGTATCTTGGCAGGTCATGTATAGACGAAAGAAAATTTGAAAATACTGTATCGTCTTGTAGTCTCAAATGTACAATATAAAGGAGAAATAATTCTGGAAACTATGTCTCATGTGTTGATGAGTGAAAAATATAATGAACCTCAAGAAGGTTGCAATAATCTAAAAAATCTGTTTATGATAATCAGAATGATTGCAAATAATTTAGATTGTAAACATGTTGTAGAATTTCTTGACTATTATATTGAAAGTAGAAATCCTACTACTTATAAATGTTATTTGAAAGATGTTAAAGTGTATAGTTTTGATCATATCATTCTCATCAGGAATTGTTACACTGGATTTCTTTTTCTGGATTACTACGGTCATGTGTTTGAATAGGAAGACTCAATGAGTGTTTTATGATTGCTTGGAGATTATTCAAGTATGACGTCAAAGGAATCTCTAATTAGACGTGTAATATGAATTTGAGGATGCTATGTATGGTATATAAAGATATTGTTTATTCCTTTTTTAGTCTTAATTTTTATAATTAGTTCCTTTCTTCTAGATTTACCAAATGAAATAACCTTTGACAAACCTGCCACAAAAACGATTGATGTTCATCCTATTGCAAAGAAGAAAAAGAATTTGAAAAAAAGAACTCAAAAAAGAAACAACATTGATCTGATTTCTATATTGTGTTTTGATCAATTGTGATATGTCCTTTAAATTTGATTTATAGTATTATTTGCATGAACAAATAATAGTGATTATGAAATATACATAGCATAGGAAAAATTAATTATATTAATATATTTTGCATAATCCGCAGGCGTAAATAATAAAGATTTTTACATGACATTAATGCTTCATATCCAAATCGTAAAGACCATTTCACTATGTAACTCAAGCTTGTCACACTTCTTCCAATAAGATCCTGAATAAAAATCATATATGATTGAATTTAATTTTTAGGGCGAGGATCATTCTAGATGGCAATTTATACATCGTATTGTGTTACAAAATTTATGACCTTTATTACAACATCCATTGCATTGGATTTATATTCTGTAGAAAGACACAAACCACCTCTACTGCGGGCGATTTCTTAGCCTCCGAAAGATCACAAGGAAAATTACCAGCAAATTTTGAGCACCATCTTCCCATATTTTTTATTCGATAAAGAGTTGTAGACCATTAATGCCTTTTGGCACATCTCCAAAGCATCGGGGTATCTATATTAACATATTCCGCAGAAAGGCACTTACCTTGCTAACAAAGACGAAGTTCTTCCTAAAATAACAATTAAAAACGTCTAACTAATTAAAATTATTTTGGACTGTAATTTTCTTTTGTTATAATATACTAAATGTTTGCTACAAAAATTACTTGAAAATATGGTTAGTTGACGATTTTTGTCGATCAAATTATGCATAAAATCTAACAGTAATAATTATAATATTACACCTCGCAGATTTTGATTTAAAAGTATTTGAAATACCCCATTGTTAAACGGAACTATTTGTTGGGAGTAGCCTAAATAGAAAATTCGTTAATCAAAAGAAAATACTTAATTGCGCACGCATCTTGAATTTTTTCTTATTAGAACTCGGAATCCCGATACTATTAAGCTAATGTCTATTACTCCCTTTGACAAAAAAAAACTGGCTTAAAGCTTAAAGAAAATCTCGGAATCTATGTTAAAAAATAGTTTAGCTATTCCTAATATAGAAAAGTAAACTCGGAGAATCAAACGTATCTAAAATCAAATGTCATTTACAATATTTACAATAGGCTTAATCAAAGCAATTCTACAAGAAAATCATATTCGCTATACGTTACACGCAATTAAAAAAATCATCGGGGAGGGACATGTCCCGTGATGCCAATATTTGCACGTGATCATGTAATTTGATATAAATATATACATAATTTTTTTTTTTTTAAAAGATGATAATTATTCATTAAAAAATGAAAGATTGGTTAAATTTCTTTGGTTGGGTATTTCTCCCTAATTTAATTACAAATTGGATTCAAAGTACATATTATAGAATAGTGTATCCAGCTGGAGCGAATATACCAAAACGTGGACAACCAAAATATGCATTACATCGCAAAAGAATTTACATATTTGTCGTATTGGCCTATTTATTTTATACAATTGTTGAAGTAATTTATTCCTTACCGCCAAATTATTATAATACGCTTGAGGTTAATCAAGATTTCACCATTAAAGAACTTAAAACAAATTTGAGAAAACTGTGAGTGAAACATTTTTCGAACTTTTATTTTATTTTATTTATTTTTTCGCGATTTAAAGATTCTAATAATTTTTTTTTTTTTTTTTTGTAGTCAACTAATATATCATCCCGATCGAAATTCAGGAAAACATACCGAGGCGGATTTTATATATTTGCGTACTGCCTTTAACACACTAAATAATCCTACAAAGCGATTTGCGTATGATAGGTAAGAAATTCATTATAAATTCATTATAAGGTTAACAAAGAAAAAAAAGGAAAGAGAAAACTTTAAAAAGAATTCTATTTTATTAAATATTCATTTTTTTTTTTTTTTTAGATTTGGATCGGAAATAAGTACATGGAATCAATGTAAAACTATTCGAGATTACCTTTCAGTTGGAAGAAATAATTTTTTAGGATTTTATTTAGGAACGGGACTCCTTTTAATTATCATAAACATATTAGGAAAAGGAGAATTTGGGAAATATTGGAGATTTGTGGTATTTTTTGGTATGGCATGTATTGAGGGTTCATTAATTTTATATCCAAAACCTTCAGCTTTTGTAACGTATATAACGAGAAATTATGTAATCTTTGAAAAGATTACAATATTTCGACAACTATTTATTTCACTCTTTATTGCACTTTCACAAGTTGGACCTGTATTATTTCCTCCGCAAAAAGCAGAAAATTTACGTCCAGTTCTACAACACCTTGAAATTTTAAGTAATGTTGCCCATGAAGATGTTTTAAGTCAACTCAAATTAGGATTTTATCCTTTTCGAAATGATCAAAATGCTCAAGTTGAATTAAAAAGAAAAATGGAAAAATTGATGGTGGATAATTATTTACGTCAAAGGGATCCTGAATTTAGTCAAATTCATCAACGTATCATATCTAGTCGTGAAAAAAACAAATGAGTATCACTTTTTCAAATATATATAGCTTTTAATTTTATAATTTAATCAGATATTTTGTATCTTTGCTCATGAAATATCATCTTTCGAATGATTTTAATATTTTATTAAATATAATTGTTATTAATCAAATAAAATTCATAGATAGTTGAAGTTAACAAATATTATTTTGCTAACACATTTTTTATTAAAATTTCAATGGTTTACTTCAATCTTAGAGCACTTTCATCGTTTCAGAATGGATGATCATAACATGATTTTTTTTTTTTTTTTTTTTTTTGATGATCAAGAAGAAAACGAGTTGAATGGTTTATAAAGCTAATTGAAATTTAAGCATTTTATTTTATACTTATCTTTAAACCCATAAATAGTATCCGGAACATTACATATTTTAGACACAAAAATTAAATTTAAGGATCATCTCACCGCATATCACAAAATATACGTCATTCGCGTATCCAATCACTATTTTCTATTCTGCAATCTATAAAATCTATAAAATAAAATAAAATAAAAATAAATAAAAATAAAACATATCTCCATTTCAATAATGGAACAAAGTTATTACAATCGTAGACGTGCTTTTATAGAATCTCAAATAGAATTAATTGAACATGAATTTACGCCTTCAGAAAAATGGTTATCTAAAGCTCAAAATGCAAATGATAAAATTCCATTAACCATCATTGATTCGGTTTTAACAAAATGTATGTTAAATATATTTCTTTTTTTCATTATTTTGTTAAAAATCAACCTTCTGTATTAAAAATACTTTCTTTTTTTTTAAAAAAAAAAAAAAAGTGAATATGAATAATAGAAAACAATATAAACAAACTTTTAATCGACAATCCATTCGTCAAATTCTTGAGCAACTTCAATACCTCTGGGATCAAAAACGTAAAGATGCTTTAGAAGGACGTGTTAGAGTTGAAAGTCGGGAAAATTTTGATGATTTAAAGTAAGATGATAACAGGTTTTTTTATTTTATGTAATGTAATTAATTACCCTTGACCTTATCAATTTAATAATAGGTGGATTGAATCATTTCCTAAGGAATGGCCGCAGAATTCAAATTGTGAACTGGATGATGAACAATTCGAAAGGTAAATAAACTAACCTTCAGTGTAAGACATATTATTTATTTCGTTTTTATTTTGCTTAGGTATGCCCAATTACGTACACGTGTCCACAAAATACAGGAAGAATATATTGCTATTAAAGAGAAATATAATCATTACGAGGTACATCAACGTGTCATTTATGTTAAAAATATTTATGTTTTTTATTTATTTATTTATTTATACGATTTCATTTGCTTTTTTTACAGTCTCTTCAAAGCCTTGTCGCTCCCTTAAATAAGTCATCAATCCAGCAAAATATAATCACAAAGAATGCTCCGGTAATTAATGAAATCAAAAAAATGCGAGTTCTTGGTAAGTTACATATATTTATGAATTTTATTTATTTACGTATTATAATATTAACAAACATTTTTATCTTAGTATCTAAGCTGCAGAGTACTTTGCAGAGGAGATCAGAAAACCTGCCCAAAAGTAATTGATTTTTCAATATAAAAAGAAATTTAAACATTCAAAGCTGCTTGGCTGGTAACTTGTAAATTCTCAGAGTATGGTTTTAGAGCTGGTTCTACATAATCTTTCAAAAATTTATCAACTTGTTGTGGAGCACGACCAATAAAAGTTTTAGAGTCCAACAAAGATTCAAGCTGAAAAGAGAGGTTTTTTTTTCATTTTTTCTTTAGCAAATCTTTTCATCTTGTGAAAATATTAACCATAAAATTAAAATTGATTTTATTACCTCATTCCAAATTGGCTTGAAATATTCTGTTTTCTTGATTCTTTCGATTAAATCATTTTCACCACCTTCTTTAACTTTACTTGCAGCTTGATGGCTTAAAACACGAATTTCTTCGTGGTATTGTTGTCGATCACCTCCTTTTTTAACTAAAGCCATAATAACATTTTCTGTGGCCATAAAAGGAAGTTCTTGTGCTATATGACGTTCAATAACTTTGGGATAAACAACGAATCCTTCGGAAACGTTTTGTAAAATAGATAATACTATATCTGCCGTTAAGAAGGCCTCCGGAAGAGATATACGACGATTGGCACTATATAATTAAAAAATTTTATTATTAAACTTATATACATATAAATATTGAATGGATGAGGACGATGATATTTAAAACTTGCCTGTCGTCTAAAGTCCTCTCAAACCATTGTACACTATTTGTCATTAAGGCATCTTGGGCAAGGATCATTAAATGTCTAGCTAGACTACAAATTCGTTCACAACGCATTGGGTTTCTTTTATAAGCCATTGCGGAACTACCAATTTGATCTTTTTCAAAAGGTTCTTCAATTTCTTTTAGATTTGCTAATAATCTTATATCAGTTGCAATCTTATGAGCCGTTGCACCAAAAGAACTTAAAGCATTTAAGATATCAACATCAATTTTACGAGAATAGGTTTGTCCGGTAACAGGATATGCTTCTTTAAAATCAGCAAGTTCGGTAACGCGTTTATCCAAGGCTTCTACCTAAGAATATAATTATTATAAGAAATCACTATGAATCAGGATTTTTTTTTTTTTTTAAAAAAAAAAATCCAGCTCACCTTTTCATGGTCACCTTCGAATAAAGCCAAAAATGAGGCTTGCGTACCTGTGGTACCTTTAACACCACGAAATCCGATATCATCACGAGCACGAGTTAAGTTACGAAGATCCCATAAAAGTTCCTAAAACATCTTAATTTTAAGAATATTTTCATTGAGATAACCGAAATAAAAAAAAAAAGAAAAATTGAATAGAATTAAATAAAGTAATTTATCAACCTGAATCCATAAAGTAGCTCTTTTTCCAACAGTGGTAAGTTGAGCAGGTTGAAAATGCGTAAATCCCAACGTAGGCAAATCCTTATATTCATTGGCAAATTTGCTAAATCTATCAATAACTCTTGCTAACTTGTCTAATAATAAATTAAGTCCTTGTTTCAATACGATCAAATCTCCATTATCCGTAACATAACAACTTGTAGCTCCTAAATGGATAATTCCTGCAGATTTTGGAGCTACTAAACCAAATGCGTGAACATGTGCCATGACGTCATGACGCCTTTTTTTCTCCTCTATTGCTACTACCTCGAAGTCTTTAGGTGTCAGATTCTATGATAAATCAAAAAGTATTTTAAAGGATTTTAATTATTTTCCGAAAGCACTTTAATAAGTAAAATTGTTATTACCAGGTGTGCTTCCATTTCTTTAATAGCTTCATCGGTGATACCGACTAAACCTAATTCTTTTTCTGCTATAGCCAAGTTTAACCAAAGTTTTCTCCAGGTATAATAACGTGTAGCTGGAGAAAATAGTGCGGCCATTTCTGGCGATGAATATCTTGAAGTTAAGGGACTTTCATATTTATCATAAGTAGACATTGTGGGAACAGATAAAAAAAAGAAGGAAAAAAAAAATTGTTTTCGAAAATTACGAAAAATATTTTTGATGAGATTGATTAAGTCACAAGTCACGTGACAGTCGTTAAATAATAAGCGTTTTATTATATTACTTTTTTTTTTTAAAAAAAAAATATATATACAAAAAAAAAGGAAAGATAAATTATATAATAAGAGAAGGAAATTATCTTGCATCACTCATCCACTTCTTTTGATATGTTAATGCATCTCCCATAGTTGCTTGTATATTTATTCTTTTATGTTCTTCTCTTGATACAATACGTTCAAGTATTTCGCCTGATCCTCGAATTAATCTAATTACAATTGAATAAGTTAGAAGTTACACAAACGAATAAACCTTTATTGATTGAGATTTACCTCACTCGACCATCCACAGGATCTATAACCTCTTTAATTACTGATCGTTCCGCTTCATATTCTTTTTGCGTTTGAGGCATCATAGAAGGTCTTTTTTGCTTCTTTTCAATCTCTTCTTCCTCTTGTATTGTAATGCTAGAACTTTGTATAGGTTCTTTTTTCATACGAAGTTTTTGTTGCCATTCTCTAATTTCTTGAAATAATTGAACTTCATTTGGATCCTTTTCTTCATGCTTTTTTTTCTTGTGTTTCTTATGTTTCTTACGTTTCTTTTTACTTTTCGATTTATGATGATGATATCGTGATGAATCCTTCGAAGAATGATCAGTAGAATTAGCAGAATTCGTAGTATCAGTACTATAATCAATTGAACCTTCTTTAGATAATGAGTAGTGATGCTTTTTGTGCTTTTTATGTTTGCTCTTTGCTTTTGATTTTTTTCTCTTTGGTGAAAGAGATCGAGAATGTGAACGTGAACGTGAACGTGAAAAAGATTTTGTTCTTATTCTTTTTGTTCTATTAAAATTATTATCACGTTCCCTTTCTCGTGAGTAATTCCTTTCTTTATTATGACTTTCTTTGCTATGTCGATAATGTGAATATGAAGAAGAACGTATAGGTGATCTCGAACGGTGCATTTTGTTGTAAATTTAACGGACTTAAAAAAAAGGCATGAAATATGATTGATTAAACGTTTTTGATTGGACGATCATCATTTAAAGTTTTTACCCCATTTTTGTCATCAAGCAAATCAAGCAAAAAAAAAAAAAAAATTCAATAATGAATTCTTTAACCAAATTATTTCCACATTTAAAATTATCACGAGATGCATTAACTAAATATTTCCCTTCCACTAATTCAACGAAATTCAAATCAATTTCTCAAAATAACATTACAACGAATTCTAATTCTCGTCAAAATTCAACGAAAATTTCAAGTGGATTTTTTAAAATTACTTTACGACGTTCACCAATTGGTTTACCTTTAAAACGTCGACTCGTTGTACAAGCTCTTGGTTTACGTCGTTTACAACAAACAGTTTATCATTCTCAAACACCTTATATCGCTGGTATGATACTTAAAGTAAAAGAAATTTTACAAGTAGTAAATGTTAAGAGAATTCCGGCTCCTGAAGAAAGAAAGAAACGTGCTGAAAAAGGTTATGTTATCATTAAAAAACATGATCCAAACTTATAAGATGAAATTATTAAAAGTTAATCTTTTTAGTCTAACAGTTTATATTATATTACATAAAAGTAAATAATATGACAAAATAAATAATAGTGTTTCAATGCTATTTTAACTCGTAAACTTTTTGAATGAATTAAATAATTATATGGGTAATTCAAAAGAAACACCTATCTTCGCTTCTCGCGCAAGTTGTACAATCTTTGATAATTGTACAGATTTAGAAGCAGCATCATCAAGGTCATCAACCGAAATAATACGTAAACCTGATTCCGCGATAAGTTTCTTTGCTGCTTTAACTTCAGTCCCTTGCAATCGAACAATGACCGGCAATGATAGCGATAATTGCGTGGTTGCTTGAATTATACCTTGAGCGATAATATCACAACGCATGATACCTCCAAAGATATTTACTAAAATGGCAGTAACTTGCGGATCGGATGATATAATTTTGAATGCCTCGGTAACTTGTTCTGCCGTCGCCCCTCCGCCAACATCCAAGAAATTGGCAGGTTCTCCTCCGTGAAGTTTAATTATATCCATGGTAGACATGGCCAAACCGGCTCCGTTTACTTAATTTCATTTAATAATTATTAAAGGGAAAGGTCAAACGAACTAAATTTTATGAAAAATGTTATTACCTAAACAACCGATTTGTCCATCCAATCCAATGTAATTCAAATTATATTTGGCTGCTTGCACTTCACGCGAGTCTTCTTGTGATGAATCACGCAAGGCAAATACATCCTTTTGACGGAATTCCGCGTTATCATCGAAATTAAGTTTTGCATCCATACAAAGAACTAAAAAATATATTATATATAAATTATTGTTAACTTATTATATTATTGCGATTTTAAACATTTACCTTCGTGATCGGCAGATTCTGCCATAGGATTGATTTCAACTTGGGTACAGTCTTTATCAGTAAATAATTGATAAAGTTTTAGGATCATGTCAGTTGCCTAAGGTGGGAAATTTTTTTTTATTTTAGAAATTGTATTGGGCTTGAAGTTAAAACTACTTGATTTATATACAAACGTCATCAAGAACTCTCGGAGAAAATCCCAATTTTTCCATTATATTTCTAGCATCCTCCTTTTTTAAGCCCTCGTCGATATCAATTGGAAATGTTATAATAGCTTCGGGATTTTCAGCAGCCACACTTTCAATATCAACACCACCTTGAGAAGAAGCAACAATGACAGGTCCTTGGGATTTTCTATCTTGTAGAATGGCAAAATAATATTCACGACGAACGAATTTACGTTCAACGACAAAAACCTATAATACAAAATATAAAGTAAGAATAAAAATAATTTACGGTATAAAAAAGCATGTTCATAGAAATTATAATTGTTCCTTACCGCATTACATATTTTTCCAGCTGCACCAGTTTGCTTTGTTATAAGGTTATAGCCAAGCATTTGCTCGGAAAACATCCTGGCTTCGGCTGCGCTATAAAATAAAGGTGGTAAAACTTAAATACATAATGATTGATATGTGTCTTATAAATTACATTAAATAGAACTTACGAAAAAATTGCTCTAACTCCTCCCTTCAGACCACTTGTGAAAGTACCTTTCCCGCGACCACCTGCAAGTACCTGAGCTTTGATAACCGCATCCTCAGTACCTAAAAATGAATTACAAATAATAATATTAGTTTAAACTGATAATCAATCTCTTTTAACTCAAACTTTGTTAAAGGTCAACCACACAAACGCGAGATTATATTATAAAAGAGAACTATAAAACTCACAAACCTAGATTTTGAGCAACTTCGTAAGCCTGTTGAGGAGTTGTAGCAACTCCACCTTTTGGAGTTTTTACACCATACTTATTCAAGAGTTCCATTGACAAATATTCATGTATTGCAAGACCACGCTTTTGTTGCCCTTTGGTGAGCTAGTAAAATAATACAAATTAATTTTTCAGCGAATTTTTTTTTCTATGAACATGAAGTAGTAATTATGTTACCATAGAAGCTCGGCTGGTAAAACCTTTAGTAAGATTCAAAGAGCGAAACATTTTTATGAATAAATTTCAAGAGAGAAAGTAAATCAATTGTTAGATTTAAGATTAAAGTAATCTGAATTACATATCAATATTGATTATCAGATTTGTTAATGATTTTCTGCGGTGATAAGTTAAAAATTCTGTGATATCATGTTGCATTGATTTTAATGCATTCTTGTATAAATTAAAATATTGTACCCCCGGATACAAAACACCGATAATTGATTTAAAAAATCATCTTTTTTGACCTCGATTAAACCAATGATTTTCCCGATCATACGCGATTCAATTCCATAATCAAGATTTCCACGCCCATTTTTTTCCTCGGAGCAAGCTTCTCTGGTACGATCTTTACTAATGCCCTTCTCAAATTACATAAAGGAATACCACCCAAATATACACAATTAGAAAATGTATTATTAAATTGGATTGTTGAGCAACGCCAATTACAATATGCTGTTACTCGAACGATGATAATTACAAAGCATTTTCACTTGCTCAAAATATAGATCTTCAAAATCTACAAAAAAACACAAACATTTAAATATACTTTTTAAATCGATATTTATTTATCAAATTGACGTCGTACAACCATTGCACAGCATCTACCTGAAAATTTAGAAGAAAAAATGCGTATGCTAAAGTTAAGGCAGATAAAGCTGAGCTTGATAGGAATGTTTATAAAGCAGATGATGAGAACAACAGGCGTGATGCTGAGCAAAGTTTTCTGAATTATATTTTGAATAAACGAATCCAGTATAATTATCCTTTACATTTAGTTGGAAATATAGATGAAACCCTTCTCACCTTTGATATATTAAATCTAACAACAATTGAAAAATTCGGAACTCATACATTTAGTATTAAAACTACTGATAATGAGAGAAAAAAATTTTACTATTATTCTTGGATATAACAAAACTGCCTCCATTATGTATATTTAAATTAAAACACATACCTTAAGAAAGCTTTTCAAATTGTATATTTATTCATACAAATGAAAAAGGCAGAGTTAATGAAATAGCAATGCTTTAGTAAATTGATAACATTTTGGACTAGAAGAGTACCTTTTAATAATTTTAATTTACTTTTAATTCTTAATTGACTCAATTAAACTTCAATTCCTTAATTAAAAATACAAATTTAGTTGTAAATTCCTAGTAAACTAATATCTAAATTATAACTATTAAATATTTATATTAATAAAAGTTTTAATGAAAATTTATGTATAATTAAATATTTTAGAGAATCATTTATATACTAAAAATGAAAACAATCGTAAGTTCAAAGTAATAATTATTCTTGTATATTCTCATTTAGAGTTTAAGGTTTGAAATTAGATTAGTTTTGAATAATATTTTTTCACTATGATTTAATAATATATCTTGTAACATTTTATCATATCATTCATCTTGTAATCTTATAACACAAATTTATTTTTATCTTATTTATTATCAAAGTATCAAAATATAATATAAATTTAAGACATAATACTTACAAACAATCAGATTTCATTACGTGATTTTATTTGTTATTAGCTTTCTCAAATATTTTAAATATTAGATATATCCTATACAAATTATTTTTATATTAAAAAATTTGTATAATTGTAATTGAATTACTTTATTCTATAATTAAGTATCAAAAATCTTATATTTATTACTTATATTAATTAAAAAATTGATAGATTTATCATATGTTCAATAAAGTTTTGAATCAGGTTAGATCAACCTATTTATCTCTAAAAATCTAGATCAGATTAATTTCTTAATTACAGTTAAAATTTAAACAAAAAATTATAATAAAGAATATGATAAAATTCTTTTAATATAACAAAAGGTAAAACTGCTAAAATTATATTAAACATATAATAAAAGGTACACTAAAATTTTTTTGATAGATTTTGACAGGCATCTATAAATTAATAAATTTTAGGTTAATATTATATTAAATTAATCTATTACCTAATCTAATTTAATCTGAAAAATCTATATTATGTAAAGCTTTGAATTAATTTATTATTTAACTTAAATTGATTTAAAAATTCAGATTAGATTGATAAATTTTTAGAATAATATCAGATCAGATCAACTTATTATCTGATCTGATCTAATCTGATAAAATTTCAAATTAATAAATCATTCTTCTTAAATAATAATAAATCATTAATTAGAATAATAATATATTATTTTTTTTTTAAATAATAATTAATCATTTAATTAGAATAATATTGAATTATTTTTCTTAATAATAATAAATAGTTTAATTAAAATTGTTCTTTTTAAATGATAATAATTATTAATTAGAATAATAATGTGTATTATTTAATTAAAATAATTATAAATCATTTTCTTAAAAATAATTTAGTCAAATTAAGTTAGTTCAGATTAATAAAAATTTAAATTAGATTAGATTTTTATTTAACCTAATCTGATTTTTTCATTTTAAGTAACTTAATTAATCTGATTTAAACTGACCTATTTAAAACTTTAATACTTAATTAATTCTAATTATTAATTTTATTTTAAACAATTATTTTTTTTTATATTTACTATATGTAAAATTTTACTTTAAAATAAATTTTTTCAAAATCTTCCTCTTCTTATAAATAAATATAAATATATAATTTTAATAATAAAAATATATGTAATTTTATAAAAAAAATTCACTTAGATTATAAAATATATTATTTAGTTAGATTTATATAAAATACAAAAAATTAATTTTAAATAAAAATAGAATTTTTAAATTATAAAAATTTAAATACAACTCTAAAAATTTTATATATAATGTATTGTAAAATTATAAATTTTATAACTTAAAAAATTGGTAAAAATACATTACACATATCTTTTAATGTATGTTATTATCTTAAAAGAGATTTAATTCTTGAATTTTTAATAAAGTTTATTAATTTTATAAGAAAATTATTTTATTATAACAAATTTTTACAAATTAATTTTTAATATATTATTTATAAAAAGCAAATATTTTTATTATTATTAGGATTTCTTCTTACTTTAAGTATTACAATATATAATACTAAATAATATATATTAATTTAATTATTTTTGTATTAATAATATTTAAAATAAATTCATCATATTTTATTAAATAATTTTAGTTAATTAATTAATAATTAAAATTCAATTAAAATTTCTTTAAAAAGTTGATTTAAACTAAATAAATATGTTAATTTATTAAGCTGTATTAAATTATTTTTAATTGATTCAATAATTTAATTTAAACTACTAATTTTAAGATAGTATATAAACTTGTTTATATATATTATCAAAAAATAAAAGATTTTTTTTTCAAGAACTTTATTGAGCCATTCAATTTATCTTTCATCTAATGATTTATTAACTCTTTCAGACACCTTATCATTAGATAAATCAATAATATTATTAAAAAATCAGATGACATGTAATCTTTTTCAGATTTTTTATCTTTTACTTTTTATGCAAACAAAAATAGTGAGTAATTTATTACGAATATATATTTATTCTAGAAAATTAAATAGAAATAAATATATAATTAAAAAGTAATAAACTTAGTAAATAATAAAATACCTGCATAAGATTCTTGATTTCTTCATCACTTTGATCTATATTAATTAATTTTGTCTCACTTTCTTCTGAACCAGATGATATGCTATTAAAATCTTGTATCTTAGTTTCAAATGAAGCAGATATGAAAGAATATTATGCAGTTTCAATTGAACTTGATGATAAATTAACTTTTAAAAAATAAGAACTCTCAGCTAAATTAATAGCTCTATTATTGCTGATGAATAGATCATCAATATTTTCATCCATGTTTTCATTTCTGCTGGTGATTTTAGCCTATTCATATAAGAAAATATTTTGAGAATTTGTATCTTATAATAGGGTTGCATTCTATATATACCTTATTTAATTCTTTATTCTGCAGATATTCAAGTAATCATTAAGAAGAAGTATTCATATAAATATCAAGGCAACATTTTATATAAAAAAAAATTATTGTTATAATCTTACCTTTGATAATGACAGATTTTTTTTTGTTTTTGTTCTAATTTCAAATTATCGTTCAAAACATGTTTTTTGAACTTATTAGTAATTATCTTTTGTAATAATAAACCTTGTTCTTAGATGTCTCTTATTACATTCAAAATATGATAGGTCTAAAATAAACTTTTAAGAATAGGTTTAATAAGAAAGTAAATATATTAACCTATTTAAGGCAGATTTGAGTTTTCCTTTCGTCCTTCATAGAATTATTTTACAGGTTATTAGAAAATATTATCAAAATAGCCACTAAACTTGAAATATTACAAGATAACTTATTTGCTTCTTCATAAGTAACATGTTCTTTGCTTTAAGTAACTTAATCTCTATTTTAATATTATATCTCTTAACTTACAGATACTAAAAATGATTTATTTAATCTGAACTTTTATTATTCTTACAATTAAAAGTTAGCTTTTAAAATTATGTAACAAATTGTGATATGCTCACTAATAAGTACAAAATCTTTCCTATTATCAGTATGAAACTAGTATAGTAATCAGTAACAATGCAAATAATTTGCATACTAACACATTACAATTTATAGTGTGCTTGTCAACAAGTACGAAACCTTTCTCATTACTAGTATAAAATCAGCATAGTAGTTGATGACAGTACAGGTCTCTCCTCAACAAGTACAAACCTTTTCTACTATCAGTATGAAACTAATATGGTAGTTAATTATAAGACCTCCACACTGACACACCATTTATTAAATAATAGATACTCATATAAAAATCTTATTTTCACTTTAGAACCTTCTGCCTAATATCAGATGACTCAAAATAATACTTACTAATAATATTTAGGTCGCTATTGTATTGAAGATGCTCTATTTCTTTAACTTCAAAGTCCCTTCATGTAATCAAAACTTTAAGTATTTATAGAATAAAGATGTGTCAGTACTTTTCTAAAGGCTATATATTTTTACAAATAGGTTATGTTATAATCGATAAAATGTTTGACACAATTGTAGTTTATCTTACCATAAGATTTAAGAGCTTTAAGACATTCAAATGTCAACTGTATATTTATGAAAAGACAAACGATTACCATAAAAAATTACGATCACTTTCTAGGGATATTCAAATTTGGTTGATGCAAAATTTATAATTAACCAATCATTTACCTATTATTTTCTAGTGCTGTGAGATTGAATAAAATCAAAATAAACATTTTATGATTGGCTACTTGGGCAGTTAAAAATTTTGCACCTGTTTAATCACAGGGCATATTGGATATTTGCATGATTAGCTATTATACAGATTGTGTAACTTAGCTTTTTATATTATTTAAAATAAGGTAAATATTTCGTTATTTTACTTTTTTTTTATATAATACTAAAAAAAAAATTTTGATTATATTTCTAGAAGTCTATTATAGTACTTTTTTAAAACTAATCCTGTTAATCATATAGTTTTCAACAAGTCATTTAGCAATTTTAAAAGTTATAATGGAAAACCCAAACTGGAAGAAACTTTTTGGACTATATGTTATTTGTATAGTAGAAGGGAACAAAATAAAGTTTTGGAAGTTTACAGAGGAAGCTAAATAAAAAGTTTTATAGCATAAAACTTCAGATCCTACCTGGGCAATTAGGCAGTATTCAATTTTATTATAATTATTATATAAGCTATATTATAAATAAAACATATTTTAAGAATTTTAAGGATACTGTTACCTTAAAATAATGCTGAGAATTGATCAGATATAAATGAACTGATAATAAAAAGAATTGATTCTAATGATGGTAAACTTAGGTTAACAATGAAAGGAATTGGACCTAATAATTCAAAAATGGATCTTGATAGATTTGAAGATAAATTAATATTGAAGGTAAGTGAAATTTGTGAAATTAATTTTATTGAAAGTATTAGATCAATAGCATGCATTTTATATATAAGAGAAAAAAAAGAAAATATATTACCAATTTATTATTCAGAAAGAATATGAAATCAAAAGATACTAACCTTACACCATTTTTTAACATGCTTGAGAAATTAATTAATCTAAGTAATAGGGGCCTTTTAGATCATACTATCTTACAAAGATAGAAAGGGCTCGTTATTTCCTTGCTGAAATTGAGAATAAGCATATTAGTGCACTAAAAAAAAATATTGCAATATTTTTAGATTATTCAGATATATCTGATCGAGCTATTGATACTTTATTTAATATGCAATTAAGTTCTATATCAAGAAAAGATTAGCGTGAGAAAAATGTTATATTCACAATTTATAGAGATAATATTACAAAAGAACTCTTAAAATATCAGACAAATGAAATAGTTACAAATATTGATGATTATTATAATATTCATGGATTAAGAATGCCAACAACAATAACTACCACTATTGCATATATTACTACAATTCTTGCTATTCCTATACCCACAGCAAGTGCAATTTCAAAGAATATTGCATATAATATAGATGTAAATTGAAACTATATACATAATCTATTACTTGTTGATACTAATTCTTTAATTTTTCAAATAGAGAATCATTATATAGCTTTTCTCTCTTAATCTTTTAATGATCAGTTTGCTAAACAATTTATTCTTTCTGAAAAGGATTTACTTAATAATCTAACAATTCATTATTATGATGCAGATGTTCATGAAAAATGAAAAGATCAATAATTTAGTGATACTATATTAATTGATTTTATTAAGCTTGATTTATATTCAATAGAAGTATATATTAATGTTATGAAAATATTTGCATCCTTTTCTGAATTTTGTGATTATCTTAAATATAATATTATTTCATTAATTACTGATTGATTAAGTCAAATATATCCTAAGAAAGCAATTTTTTTTTTTAAGTTGCAGTATCTAGTATAAGGGAATTGTTAACAGATATTTTTAAGGTATTATCCTCGACATCTTATGACCCTACTAGGTCGTGATTAGACACATAGTTCTAGCTAGAACCTGCCTTGTAATACTGGTCTGAAGATTGCCATCTAGGTCGACATCCCCAAGAGTTAGCTTTCAGGGTCCCTAGACCTCAGAATCACTGTCAAATATGGATAGAGGGATCACTTTCAGCCACAGGTACTTTTGTCAATTTTTTCCTGTGTTTACCAACACCATATCTGGATCACTATTACCTCTGCCCAGTATCAGGGTATTTTACACATGATCAGGAAGGCTTAGATGTTATTATCTTTATAGGATCTCAGAAAGGTAGGTGGCTGTCATACCCATATCGTCAAATTCACCTAAGAATTGACAGCTCGATTGAATGGCGTTACAGTAATGCAATGCAGTCTATTATCACCATAGCCACCTGTAGGTAGTACTCAATCTACTAATTACTGGTTAACCACTTCCTTACTTGTATAAAGGCTCCTGAAATTGAAGATGTAAGACAGTATCCATTATAGGCCTATCAGCGAAGGTCAAATTTCTGTCAATCCCTGGCTTCATATGCATCCACTTGTTCTTCAAAATCCAGTATTTAGGCATGATCAACATTAATCAACAGATTGATCAACCAGTTTCTAACGCATATTAGTATATATATCCACATATTCAGTTACATATGAAATTCTTATGAAAATCATTTAGTTTTATGCCTCAGCTGAGATTTGAATCTGTGGCTATTGCAGTGTAACCTATAATAGGAGCTCAGTTGTTACTAACTGAATTAGGGATGCCAATCCCTCTATCCTAGAAAAGCAATTACTATACAACAAAAATAACAACAATCAAAAAAGAATAATCAGATAGAAATTTCAGAATGCATTAATTCTTTTATTCCAATTATGGGACCTTTACATATATCTTTAAACAGTCAGAAAACTGTTATTTTATTATTTTTTTGATTTTTTTTTAATTCTGTATACAAATATATTTTTGAAACAAAAAAAAAGCTTGCTAATAAACTTTATCTTTAAAGAATTAATATTTTATTGTAATTAATTTCAGATGTTTAAAAAAATGTTGCTCCATATGTTAAAGAAAAAATTGAACCAATTTGTTTTAGAGATGTAGAATATCTTACATTAAAAATCCTATTAGATGATACTATTTCTTTAGTTTTAAATATTTATATAATAATTTTTAGATCTGGTAATTGAAAAACATCTATTAAAACTTGTATAAGTGTATGATGTTTATTTGTTTAATTTAAATAAAAAAATTATAATAAAGCATCTATTCTTAATATTTTAAAAAAACATTTTGCAACATTTAATAATTATCCTGTAGAAAATTATCTTTTATTAATTCAAAGACAAACAAGAAAAATAGATATATATGAACAATTATCAAAAATAACTCATGTTATCAATTATCTTCATTATAATAATGTATTTTAAAATGCATTTATTATAACAAAAAAATATTCTTATTATAAAAAAGATTTAATAGATTTAACTAATAAAGCATCTATTTTTCTTTTAGAATTATTTACAAAGGTTAATAATAATATTAGAAAAAGCAAATGGATAAAAATTAATCAACATGAAAAAATAAGCTTTCATATCATCTTGCAGCTCTTAATATGAATATAAATGAACGACATTTACCAATGACTTTTAGTTCAGAATATCCACTATTTAATTTATTAGAAAAGTGTCATCTTTAAGGTTCTTGTAAAATATTACAATCAACATCTAATGATTTTATTTCTTATAACTTAATGAAGTTTATTTCTCTTCTATGTGATTATATTTATTATTAATATTGTTTACAATATCTTGAGTATAAATGTTTATATTGTTTAAAATATATTAAAAATAAATTTAATATTAATGTAAAATCTATTATTTTTAGAATTACTAAAGAAATTTTAAAGTTGAACTTGATCAAGAAGATGAAATTCAATTAATAGAAAATGATAAACCTGAAGATTTATCAAAGCAAACATTATTTGATTCTTAAGTTACAGAACAATTTAAAATAGCTCTTGAAATATTTATAAAAAATTATTAATTTTTATAAAAAATGTGATATTAATATTATTTTATTTTAATAATAAAATTGAACCAATCAAAAATCAATTATTTTAATAATAATTAGGAAATGATCAACATAAAAATTGACCAATCATATAAATGTTTGCCATGTTTGTTTAATCAGCTTTTTGATCAGAAATCTATTAACCAATCCTAATGCAAAAGTATCAATCTTGATAGATTTTGATATGCTTCTTGATAGATATCGTTGTGAAACTGAAGTGTAGTATATTTTTTGATAGAGTTTTCATTACTAAAAATAAATATTATCATATTCTAATTTTAATCACATAAGTAAATATCTTTACAATTTTTAAAAAAAAAGTTTTTCATAGTCTTTTTCATCAAAAAGACGTAAAATTTCATATATTACTTTTTATTTTTTAAAATTTTTTATAGTTGTTTGTTTATTATATAATTATATTTATTTTTTTATATTTTTGCAGAAAAACACATTAAAATATAATATATTTCACTATTTACACAAGATAATATTATACTTTACTATTATTATATTTAGAAAAATTTTTATGCAAAATTGTATACTTTGAAACTTATTTGTTTGTTTTATAATAAAAAACTATTTTTAACGTATTTTATGTAAAGATTAAAATTTTTTGCAATAAAAATAGTATATGACCTAAAATTGGTAATATATTTATAGGATAGATGACTTAGGGTATTCAGAAATATGTGACGGTAAATCTTAAAATATGTATGTATTAATAAATAAAATATGTAATAATATATGTTCATAATTTTGGTAAAAATTATATTTAAATTTTTAAATTTTAGGTAAAATTATTAAAGTAAAAATAATGATTCACAAAAAAAAATTTTTGTTATAATATAAAAAATTAAGCATTGAAATAGATTTTTCAGAAAGACACATTCTTTTTTCACTTAAAATATTTTTATAATTAGAAAAACTGCACTTTATATCTACTTTAACTACTAGTAATCAAATATAAATCAATACTATTTTTGATAAATTTGGTAATATTAAACTATTTTCTTTTTAATATTTATTTTAAATCCAATTCTTCTTCTTTAATTACTTTTTCTAATCTACTGTAAATACTCCATTCATTTAATAAAATATTTGTAGGATTTTGAAATTCAATTATATTAGTATATAATAAAATATTTTATCTATTAATTTATATATGAATAAACTGGAGATCAAAACATTGAATATCTTTAAATAAAGGTAATACCGAATGATGTTGAATATGCTTATTCTATTTGTTTAATGCAATTTGATATGCTTGTTTAAAATGAGGTTTAAATTCCAAAGGATCAACATTATTATAATTATATTTTGTAATTATTTTTGATAAATTAGCGGATCATTTGTATCATATTTAGGGTTGTTAAAGTTAGTCTTGATCTGATCCTAATCCTGAAACCTATAAGTCTTATTATACAGACTTACAGACTGGATCCATATATAACAAGTCCTAGGACTTAGATCTGACTAAATTCGGTCCTGATTTTGTCCTAGAACTTAGTTTCAACTAGTATTTCATGATCATCATATTACGTCTGATTCAAATCATTATAATTTTATTACATTACACAATTCAAAATTTTATATTTATTACCGATTCAAATCATTACAATTTTATTATGTAATACAAACAGACAAAATACAAATCGTAAATCACATATTTTTTTACCTTTTCATATTTTCTACAGAGATTTTTTCAATAAAAAGGTAAGGTTTTTTTTTCTTTTTTTTTTCTTTTTTTAATTCTTAGCTACTAACTATTATTTCCCTTCAATTTGTTTATAGTCATACCTCGATATAACGAAGTTACCGATTCAGCCGATCAGGACTTCATTATAAGAATCTTTGTTAACGCTATAACGAATTATGCGGAATGTATAACGAATAATTTGTTATAGCGTTAACAAATTATTCGTTATAGTAGATAATTATTGATTTCATTACACAAATATAATTTTACTATTTCCAGAAATATTTTCATGTTATTAATTGTTGAACGACAGTTTTATTAATTTACTTAAATTTTTTTTTTAAAAAAATTTATTTTTTTAAAATAAA
>CAJVPP010000638.1:0-28436 GCA_910592005.1 Funneliformis mosseae
TAAATATGAAAATATTTTAATAAAAATAAATTTTTTTTTTGAGTGCCCGGATATTTTCTTCAGGGGAGTGTATAAATTATATATTCTATTAATTATGTCTGACTAAATTATTTTATTATAATTAAACTTTCATCAAATTTTATGTTTAACTAAATTTTTGACTAAAGACTAAACTTTAAGTAAATGACTAAAATTAATCTACTTTTATATTATATAAATTATAAAATTTTATTTATTTATCTTTATTAAAAAATATATTTTTATTTAATATTTTAATTTAAATCTTTTATTATTTATTATTAATTAAATTATAATCAAAAAATATTGCTAATTAATATTATAAATAATAATTATTTATATAGTAAACAAAATATAATAAATAGTATTTTATTTACAAAATTCTAAATTTTTTAAATTTATAGTAAAATAAAATATTATTAAAATTATGAATTAAAATCTATAAAAAATCTATAAAAATTAAGTTTTAGTATTTTAATTTTTTAATTATTAAGAATTAAATAATTTTAGTTTTATTAAATAACTAAATAATTTAGTTTTACTTAGCATTATTATATTTTATGTATTAAAATAATAAGTATTTACAAGAAATTTAATAATATTTTTTTAATAATTTTGCATTTTTCTTGCTAATTATAAATCTTATAAACTCTCTTTTATAGAAAGATATTAACAGATAAATTTATTTTTTATTAGTTATTTTTAGATATTTATAATTATTTTTTTTTATTTAAGATTTTTTATTAGAGTATTATATTCTGAATATAAGATATAATGTAACTTTAAATTACACAATATTATTAATCTTATTAAAACTTTTAAAAATCTCAGTTCTATTATCATAAGTATAAGATTACTAATATTATTACGAATTTTTATAAAATTTAGAATAATAATATTAAGCTAAGATTTATTCCTTAAAATAAATAACGAAATCATATTAAAACTATTTTTTTAAATCATAAAAAACATTTATTATATAAATTTATTAATAAAGATTATTTATATTTTTTTATTATAAACTTAATTTATCATGAAAAATATTTGATATTATTAAATTCAAATTTATAGTTAAAGAGATATAGATTTATTTATTTATATTTTTATAAAAATATATTAAAATATTCTCAGAATAGAATTATAAAACTATAATTATTACTAGTAATTATAATCAAAAAAGTATTTTTTTATATTTCAATCTTATGTATAAGACTTAAAAATATTACTTAAATTATAATTTTTACTAAATTTGTTTAAAAAAACTTAAAAAAGTTACAAAAAAAAATTATTATTATTAATATTATAAATAAGAGATTTTTTTCTTGAAATACTTAAAATATTCAAATTTATTGAAGAAATTATATAGACAAAAAGAGTAATAATATAAAAAATGAAACTAATTTTGACTTTATGATTTGCTTTTTTAATGACTAATTTCAAGTTCTTACTTAAATATTTTAAAGATAAAAATTAAGTATAAATAATGTTATCACTAAAATTAAATTAAAATTTTGCTTAATAAAGTTAACATTAAAGAATATAATCTCTTATATCTTTTAAAAAACTTTTTTAATAAATTTATTATTATGTATTATATAATTAAAAATATATTTAATAATAATATATATATTATTTAAAATAAAATGTTATAGCTTTTTTATTATTATGTAATCAAGATAACTAATTTAAAATAATAAATCTTTCAATAAAATTTACTATTAGTGAAACATTTTTTTAATAAAAATCTAATATTAAAATTTTATAAAAATATTAAGTTTTATAATATATAATTTTATAAAATTTTAGCATAAAATATATACTGTTTTCTTTAGTAAAAAATGTATATTTAATATGAAAAAATGAGAAAAAAATATTTAAAAATATTATTATTATAGAATTTTTTAATTCAGTTTAATAATATCTTTAACTTTCTACTTAAAGTTTCTAATCATAATTATAATATTAAGATTTATCTAACTTTTAACTTTATTAATTTTATATATAAAACTTAATAAATCTATTAAATATAAAGACTTGAAAAATAATAATATGAACAAATTTGATTAAAAAATTCAGATGATAAATTCAATTATAAATAATGTATAGGGATTATATCAAACTATATAAAAACATAATAAAAGTAAAAAGATATAAGATTTAATTGATTTTTTTTATTAATATTGAAACTTGTATTACAAAAGAGTTTACAGATCTGCAAAAAAATTTTGAAATTTATAAAAGAGTTAATTTACAATATAATAAAAAGTTTATCTATTTATATGAAATTCTTTTATTATAGCTAACTAATTATTACACTATAAATTAATTAATTTAATAGATAAAATAAATAAATTAAAAAAATAAATATACGTAATAAATAATAAAATTAATAAAAAGTGAAATATTAAAAATAAGTATAAAATTGAATATTTTTAAACTTTATTTTATTTATAAAATTAGGATTATTATTAATATTTGAAAGATTAGCAGAATTATATTAATCTTTGGTATTTTCAGAATTTGTAAAATTTTGAATCAAGAAATTGTTATACAGTGTTATCCATATGACTTTATTATTATTGGTTAATTGCTTTGCTGATATTATATATAAAATGTATACTTTATAATTATTTAATAGATATAAAATCACATATAAAATATATACTTTATAATTATTTAATAGATAAAAATTATGTATAAAATGTATATTTATAATCATTTAACAGATATAAATCATATATAAAATATATAATTTATAATCATTTAACAGATAAAAAAATTACATATAAAATGTATATTTTATAATCATTTAACAAATAAAAAATCACATAAAATTTTTTATCTATTTTTTGTAATTCAACAAAAAATTCAAGATCATATTTTATTAAAAAAATATAGTAATGATCAACAATTACTATAATAGGCAAATCAGAAAAATATTAAAAATTTACATGATTTACTTGAACAACCAAATTTACCAGTTTCATCTAATATTACGAATTTTAATTATACTCATAATAATAGATAACTTTTCATTCTAAAATGTCTTTATTATATTATTTATTTTCTTATTTTATATGATTTATCTTATATTTTATATCTTTATTTTATTATCTTTTATTATTATTTTATAGCTGAAGTTTACTAAAATAGTTAGTTTATAGTATAGCAAATAGTTAGCTATAGTAAATTAATTTAGTATAAATAGAATAACCTTTTGTTTAAGTTGTAAATTAACTCATTTGTAAGTTATATTACTTATTTGTAAGTTGCTTGCAAGTTTTAAGTTATCAATAAAGGAATTAAGTTAAATCTACACAAATTACTTTTCCTTTAATATTATTTTTTATCTAAAATTTGTTATGATATCCTACACTAACTTGCTACTGAATTTGTTATTATGAGTTCAACTAATATATCTTAAATTCTAAGACATAATAAATTGCTAAGTTGATTTAAATATAACAGATACCTATAAGACTTAGAGAAAATTCTAAGGTCAGATACTCTAACATAAAGAATCAACTATTGTATCCTTTTAACTTAGATGTTAAGATAACTGAAAATGAATCTGGTGATAATATATTTAATATACCTTTATAAAAAAATATATATCAAAAAAATTTTTCTGAAAATAAATTTATTCATGTAAATAAAAGGCTAGGTTAATAAAGATAAAATGTTATAATGAATTAAAATATTTAGACTAAATGATTTTTATTAATTGATTTAATTTTTGATTCATTTAGTATATAACGATAATTAATTAAATAGAAAATACAAATATAGCAATTATTTCTGATGGTTAATATCTAAATTATAAACCATTAAATATTGTACAGTAATAAAAAATTGAAATCAATTCTAATAAATCAAATTAATTGATAATTGAATTGAAATCGACTTTAATTGATAACCATAAAAAATCAAGAAATAATTTATTTATCGTAGGTGCGATATCGTCGCCTCCCTTTTGTCACCCGTGTCACATCCCCTCCCTTTTTCATTTTTCATATATATTCTTGGGAATTAGAAATTTTTTCATATGTGAAACCCTATTTGTCACCTTGGTTAGTGTCACATGGTTTAGAGTAATATTAGGATTAGGGTAGGTTAGGATAAGGTATATATTATAAGGAGTACCCCCCGCGATGAATAAGTTTACTCAAAAATTAAATCTTTTAGGAATTGAATTAGATGTTTAGTTACAAATTATATGAAAGAATTTATAATTTTTTGTCAAATATTCATATTTAAAATTTAAATAAACTAATTATTATAAAAATTAAACTATAAAGTCGTATAAATCGTAAAATAATTGATTTTCATGATAAAATATTATTATTAAAACTAGCAGTTTTACCTGGGCAATGTCAGGGTTCGCAAATAGATGTTAACAATTTAATTTTTTAAAGTTTTAGGATATCTATAACAAAGAAAATTTAAATTAATAATACAATTTATTGATAAATAATCCAACCCCAACTTGTTAATGATGTTTTTATGAAACTTTAACTTGTAATTGTTGTAATTTATATAATTTATATATTTATTTAATTTAATTTTTAATGATAAATTTTTATTAATTGATTTTTTTTTAATTAAATTTTGTATATTTTTTAATTTTATTAATTTTTTTTTTTTTCGGATGTGTACTTTTTTTTAATTCCGAATTTTTTTTAATTTTTAATATTCGCAAATTTTTTTTTATTTTTTTAATCCCGCGATTTTTTTTTTTTATTAGATTTACCGATTAATCGAAAATCGGATCTCAGAGAAAAACGATAATCGCGATAATCACGATAATCGATCCTCAAATCAATTCTAAATATCGAAATCGATTCCGATCCCCTAAGGTATAGTTAATTTTTATTTTATATTTTATATACATACTAATACTAATAAAATAAATTTAAAAAGGTCCTTACGCTATATAATCAATGGATGGTAATGAAACTACACCCTTAAATCATATTAAAAGACCATCATATTCAAAACTTGCTGGGTTGTAAATCTCTTTGACACAAAATTTAATTAAAAATTCATTTAAAAATTGTGAATATCTTTTTTAATTTCCGGTATTTTGATTGACATAATTAATTTTTCAATGGCAAAAATGATCGGCAAATTTTGATATTATTATAAAATATATACCATTATAATATTCGAAGTTCTAAATCCCTTGCGTAACCGTTTAAATCCAGATAAAGGCACGGGCAACTCTATGCCTTAAGTTGAGGCATTATCAGTTTAAATTAAATGGAATTTTTGATTTGCTTTATTATAAAATATTTTTTAATGGAGAAAAAAATAAATTTGAAATTTTCAGAACAATACGAAATGATTGACATAGCATCAAATTGATTTTGTAAGTTCGATTTTCCCATTCCAGACCAAAACTGAGCCGGGCTGTATTTCTTAGCAAATCAGACAAATATTTTTTAGTAAATTACTAATTACGGCGTATACGGAAAAATGAACGGCGATTTTAGTGTTACGTATTCACAATTTGTTTTGGTAAATTATTAATAATTCTTTGGTCTCAATTTTTAATATTTCGTGAATGGTATGACAATTTTCTTTGTTCTGCGCCATACATTTAGCCCTATGAAAGATGATGACAAATCTAGATTGAAATTCATTACACGTGCTTAAAAATTAAAAATTGAAAATTGAATTAAAAATTTCTAGCCTAATAACCGGTTTTTTTCCACTAGAATTTAAAATTCTTTAATCAAATGTGGCTACATTGAAAAAAAACATTATATTGTTTCTTTTTATTAATCTTTTATTTAAACTATAAAATGTGAACGAATCATATACGAGACATGTAAACGTGTTTCTAACAGTATTAAAAGAGCTTGAAATTTGAAAAGAATCTCAGTGCGAAAATTTTTTTATGATTATAGGTTTAGGGCAAAAAAAAAAAATTTTTTTTTTTTGCATCTTATACAGAGAGATATACTATTAATTAAAAAAAATCTTCGAGAAAATAATTACTTTTCTTAAAAATAAAAGAAAATTATTTGCAATGGAACCACATACTTATGTTTGGCTTTTGGTAATTGGAGCAATCGTTGCGTTCGCCGATGGCTTTGGTATCGGTGCTAATGATGTAGCCAACAGTTTCTCGACATCTGTTGGTTCCCGATCTCTTACATTGAAACAAGCTTGCGTGATCGCCGTATTCACCGAATTTTTAGGAGCTTTCTTACTGGGCTCACACACGGCCGAAACCATTAAGGGAGGAATTATAAAAGTAACATTATTTGCAGATAATCCAGAATTGCTCATGGTAAGTATGGTCACATTCTGTTTTTATTTTATTGGTAATTACTAATAATTTTTTTCTTTAATGATAACAAATAAACATAGTTGGCAATGGTTTGCGCATTAGTTGGCTCAGCTTCATGGGTCATCTTCGCTTCAAGCCGCGGATGGCCAGTTTCTACAACACATTCAATTATTGGTGCCATAATTGGTGTTGGAATCTCTGCTTTCGGTTGGGAAAGTAAGATTCACGATTTCATTTGTTTTAGGTTTTGTTGTTTAAAGAAAAAAAAAATAATCTCACAAAAAAAAAAATTTTTCTTTCAAATGAAATTTACTTAGCCATTGACTGGTCTTATAATGGTGTTGCAAAAATTGTAACTTCATGGTTTATTTCACCCGTAGTAGCTGGAATTGTAGCATCGGGTATCTACTTGGGAACAAAATATTTTGTTCTTGTACATCAAGACAACTCCTTCCAACGAGGTTTAATCGCTGTCCCAATTTACTTTGCGTTAACCATTTCTATCAACGTACTTTACCTCGTCTTTAAAGGCGCACCAAGTCTCAAATTAGACAAACTCCCACCTTATGGTATTGCACTTATTGTAGTTATTTCTACAATTTTATCCTCTATCTTTAGTTACTTCTTTTATGCACAATTTTTGAAGAGAAAGATCATTGGAAAAGAAACTGGACTCAGATGGTACCATGTTTTCGTCGTTCCATGCCTCAGTCAACCTCGTTATGATAATACTGCCGATAATGCTGCTGAAAGGGGAAATAATATCGAAAAGCAAGAAGGAACTGAGGAGAATAAAATAGTTCAAGATGTTTCATCTGATGACAGTTCGAATGTCAAAAAAAATATATTTCAGGCGGGCATTTCAATTATTGGCAAAAAAGTTTTACATGGCGTTAATAAAGAAGTAGCAGATTATGATGCAGATAAGAATCAAGAAATGCATGATGCCGCTATTAAATATGATCCAGATACAGAAACATTATATGGTTTCCTTCAAGTTCTTACTGCCTCATTCGCCTCGTTTGCTCATGGTTCAAATGATGTTGCGAACGCGGTTGGTCCCTTATCTGTAATTTATCTTATCTATGAATCTGGTAAAGTTGATGTTTCAGGCAAAACACCGGTGCCTCTATGGGTTTTAGCTTTAGGAGGGTTTGCCATTGACGTGGGTCTTCTCCTTTATGGATATCATGTAATGAGATCTCTCGGGAACAAAATTACTTATCATTCCCCATCTCGTGGTTTTGCCATGGAATTGGGCACTTCATTAACTGTTTTAACGGCCTCAAAGATTGGTCTCCCAATTTCAACAACACATTGCATCACTGGAGCGACGGCGGCTGTTGGTTTATGTAACGGAAACGCGAAATCTCTCAACTGGAAATTACTAGCCTGGTGCTTTTTTAGTTGGTAAGAACTTGTTTTCATTTTACTTTTTTTTTTACTTTTTTTAAAATATTAAGGAATTGAGATTCAAAAAATTTTTTAAAAAAATTTAGGATTCTAACACTTCCAGTCGCCGCATGTATTGCTGGTGGCATATTTGCTTTCGCTTCTAATGCACCCTCGTTGCATCCTGAAGTAGCTGCACCTGCACCTATTGCATAATCCACCTTTTTTGTAAAAAAAAATAAAATAAAAAAAAATCCTGTAATTAAACAAAACCCAAAATGTACTTTTAGTATTTATACATTTTATACATTATACAAAAAAACAAATAACCTTTTAATAATAATTACATTAATAAATCTTTTCCCCGTTCTATTATTTCTTTATTTCTTTTTGTATTTATAATAATAAACAGATGATTAATTGAAAATTTACAAAGTAAAAACCAGTATGCGTTCAAAAATCCGTTTTTTAAGATTTTAAATATACACGTGTTTTAGTCAACAAAATATACTCTCTTATATTTAAAGCTAGGCCATATTTTTTTTTTAGACGCGCGGGTTGAATTATTCCTCTCTCAAAAGCTTTAATAAAAATCAATCCTTATTTATTAGCCATAGAATTCTTTTTTACATCACCTATAGGACACTTTTCTTAATCTATATATTTAAAATGCATTTTTACTTGGTTTGCCCAAACGATTTATAAATTGATTGGTAAATTTTTTTTTTTAAAAAACTAAATTAGAATTTTGCTATATTGTTTAGTTCTTCGAAACTTCATATCAACCTCAAATTTCACGTTAGAATTATTGGTCATTAATAATTAAAATGAGTGTTTACAAATGAAAAAATGCACGCATTAAAAAAAATAAACAATTCAATGAAGAGCATCATCAACAGGAGAAAGCTGTAGAAATACCAACAAATTGGAACCATTTGCCCATTTTAAATTATCGATCTTAGTAATTATGTTAATTAAAATCAGATTGTTATATGGTACCACATATATAGACGGTTCGACCAATTCGGTTTCGGTCCGATTTTTGTCGGTTTGAGGGTAAAATCGAACCGGACCGATTTGTAGACCGATTTGAAATTGGAGTCTAGACCGAAATTTAAATTTAGACCGGAGTTTATAAATACAGATATTGTAAAAAAATCTTAAAAGACGAAATTAAAAAAAAAAAAAAAAAAATAGAATTCGCGACACAAAGTGCAATGGGTATTAATTTCAACATCTCCAATCCAAAAATTTTATTATAATAAAAAACAAACCAAAAAAAAAAAAAAAAAAAAATCAAATAATACCAAAAAAATTTTTTTTGCGATCTATCTAATATCCATCCCGACAATTTTTAAATATTAATTTATGAATTTTCTACTATCCCTTTTCCCGAAATCCAATGCTTCATACAAATAATTACCCTTGCTGTTTCAGGATTTAACCTGTTTCTAACCAAATTAAAGGATTGGCACTACTATATTTAGATATCTATCTAATTCATCACATGAAATTCTTTGATAATTATTTTGATTGAGAATATGTTATACTGTATATATAATTCTTGTAAATTATTTAGCTGTCATTATTATCAAATAATGTGATTTTGTAACGTGGTCCCAATACCGAAGAAATTGTAGAAGTGTAATTTAAAATAGCTGATGCTATTCTTTTGTGTGTGATGATCTCCTCTTTAATATTGATTCAATTTTTTTTAAACAATTCAACAAAAACCAATCGTATATCACCTTGAGTAGGATTTAATGATGATGATAATAACTGTTTGCTTCATACATAAGTTGTAAAATTAATCATTAAAAATAAATAATAATAAATAATAAATACCTTGATACAATCCCATTCAAAAATTGTTGGAAAAAGATTTATCAAGATCTTTAGGATTTGTTGTTACAAGCAGATCAGAAATATTCTGCATTAAAATTTGCCTTGCAATTCATTCCCAGTGGGTATCTATATCTAAAATTGGTTTAGAAATTTAACCTTTCTAATAGTACAAATTTCTAATAATTTATCCAATAATAATGGTGAATTTTTTACTTTAATAACAAATTAGCAAAGTTTTTTGATTTCATCTCCTACATATTTTATTCCAGCTTTTATTACCAAATTGATAATGTGAGCAGCACATCAAAAATGAATAAAGACATATTATTAAGTTCTTGATCTAATTTAGTATCATATTGCTTCCATTAAGTATAGGAATCTTCAGTTGCTTAAAGAAGTTGAAGAAACATCTGGTGAAGTTGTCGTCATTTTCATTGAAATTACGCCGCGAGACATTTTGCAATACAAACAATAATGCAAAACGAAAATAATTCTAGTCTGGGCCCACAGACCTACACATATATAGTTAGATTTACTTAGTTGACCCACCCAAAAGTGTTCGTCTCTTTTGGATATAATAAAACAATTCACAGACAACATAAAGGCAAATCGATATCTTAATGGTCATTTCTTCACGTAAAAAACTAACCAATATTAACAGTAGGATCTTTTTAAAGATCTTTTTTTGAAGGTTTGTTGTCTTTTCGAAATGATTAAACAAAAAAAAAAAAAAAAAAAAAAAAAAAAAAAAAAAAGCAATTTATTGATCTTTTGATATACTTTTGGGTATGTTTCCTTTCTTAAAAAACTAATTAATTCCTTTTATTGTATAGTTATAATTATAATATGCTATATATCAAAACAGTTAAAAATCGTCTAGTCTAAACTTTGCTTCAGGGATAAATTAGGCTAAATAGTTTTCTCCGAATTTTGAAAGACTAATTTATTAAATAGTGTCATAGTGAAATCCCGCTCAAGTCCGTGGTGTGACTGATGTCGAAAAAATCGTAAGATATAAGTATTTTAAATTGTTATAAAATATATTTACTTTTTAAGCTAATTTTTAATTTTGACAAAAAAATTTTTATTTAAAGTTTTTTGTTATCAAGATTTTGGCTGAATACTTTCAATTGTATTTTGGCATTTGTAATCATGTTAAAATCTAAAAATTTGATTTGAAACTATTTTCCGGAATGTTACAAGATATTTTAGCCAAAAATAAATTTTTGTGGATTATTATGCACGTCATTGTGCACGTGCTCTAATGGTTTTATTCTATAAAATGTTGACTTTGGGAACTCGAAGAATTTTCCAAAAGAAAAAGACCATTATGGATTTTATATATCTTAATGAAGTTTCCGTTATTGCGACAATTTTTGGTGGATTTATTGTTGTTTTCGGTCTTGTTTCGTATTACATCAAAGAACGGTTATACCTGTCAGAATCGTGTAAGTATTCATACCTTCTTCGTGCTTTACCACACACATAAACTAATTCCGATGTCAAAATCTATTTTTATTAAAGTATTATGTTTAATTGTCGGAATAATTATTGGCCCATATGTTTTAAATGTGATTGAACCAGATAAGTGGGGCAATGTTGACATAATTACACGTGAATTTACTCGTGTTGTAATCTCCATTCAGGTAAATATTTTTTTTGATTTCCCATTAGTTTCTTTAAGGACTATTATTAAGTATTTATTTCTGTTTCAGGTAATGGCTGCAGGTGTGGCATTGCCCAAGTAAGTTTGAATCCTGATTTTTTTTTTTTTATCGGAAGTTATTTTCATAAATTTTTTAATTTGTTGATTTACTTGGTTCGTTCGTAAAGAGCGTATCTTTGGAAAGAACTTAAATCTCTAACGGTATTGCTTGTTCCGGTTATGTCCTGGATGTGGATTGTCAGTGCTCTTGCCATATGGTTACTCATACCTAACGTTTCAATTGTGAGTATTGTTTTTTCTGTTTAACTACGCTATGTCAGTATTTATGTAATCTTCCCTATTAAAAAATATAGTTAGAAGCACTTATGATTTCTTCATGTGTCACCCCAACCGATCCGGTAAGCAAAACTTAGCTTCTTAATGGATATCTAATATGTAATATATTTTAATGAGAAGTTTAATTAACAAACATTTTTTTTTAGGTGCTGGCAAATAGTGTAGTGAAAGGACGTTATGCGGAAAAACACGTTCCAAATCACGTAAGGAATATTGTTTCAGCCGAGAGGTAAGCGCAATTTTTTTTTATATATATAGAGTTAGGATTCGACATAATAATTTTAATTAACACGGTTATTATTTGTTTATTGATTACAATAATAGTGGTGCAAATGACGGTAAATCTTATATGTGTATAAAAAAAAAATATATTATATAAATATATTTTTTAAATATCGAACGTAAATGAATTATTTATTCGTAGGTCTTGGATACCCTTTTCTTTTTCTCGCGATTTATCTAATGCAAATGCCTCCAGGCGAAGCGATAGGAAAATGGGTTTACTTTATATTAGGATATCAAATAGTTCTTTCTATTATAATTGGATTTATAATCGGATATGTTGCACGCAAGTTACTTTACTTTGCCGAGGCTAGGTATTTACATTAGTTTAGAAAATGCGATTTTTTTTTATATCTCAATTTTTTTTTTTATTTTTAAAATTTCGATATTTTAGGAAATTGATTGATAAAGAAATCTTTATGACATATGCTATTGTGTTGGCTGTAAGTTTTGATCGAACTTGAGTATTATGAGTCTATGTTAAATATTAAGTGAATATCTTTATTTAGTTATTTATTATGGGCGCCGTTTCATTAATTGGAAGTGATGACATATTGGCTTGTTTTATTGCTGGAAATTCCTTTACTTGGGAGTTTGTATAAATTTTATTACGAAGTTTATCGCTTTAGTCTTTCACATATTGATTTCTTGATTTTACTGATATTTTATTTTATAATGTAGTGACTGGTTTCGTAAAGAAACTGCTGAATCACACTTTCAAGATGTCATCGATTTGTTACTTAACTTAGCCATTTTCGTTTACCTTGGCACAATAATACCATGGACATCGTTCGATAATGAAGTTTTAGGATTGTCCTACTGGCGTCTTATCGTAATTTCTATCATTATACTCTTATTTCGTCGCCTTCCGATAGTAATGGCTTGTTATAAAATAATTCCCGCTATTAAGACACATCGCGAAGGTATTTTTTTTTTTAAAAAAAAAAAATCAAATTTTTTCTTTTTCTTTTTTTAAAAACTAAGGATTTTTTTTTTCGCGAAAAAAAAAGGTATATTTGCTGGTTGGTTTGGTCCTATCGGTGTGGGTACGTATTAGTATTATAATCACGTGTTGTAATATTCAGATCAGGTCAATTAATGATATATTGTTTTAATTACATAGGTGCCGTCTTTTATGCTCAAGTTGCTAAAGAACAATTTGCAGAAACTGACCGAGTGCGAGAACTTATCCTTCCAGGTAATCTCGAAGTTTTAAAAATACAAATAAATCTTAACTAATAACGAATTAATAATAATACATTATTCTCTTCTTTTAGTTGTTTTCTTCCTTGTAATTGCTTCAATCACGATACATGGACTTTCTGTCCCAATGGTAAAATACCTTAATTATTATGATTTTGTTTAATATCTATTTTTAAATTATTGTGATTTTATTTTTTTTCAAAGATAAAATTAGGGAAGCGTGTAAATACGATTACAATATCAAGAACTAAAAGTATTCGTCAGGGCCAACTAGATGTTTTAACAAAAACAAAAATAATCCAAGGAACCCCTTCAACTTCCTCTTCAACCAAAATCGATGAACATGAAAAACCAATTGCTGAGAATGATATTGTCCCAGATTTTACAATTGACATTAATACCACAGGTTTAAATGAAAGAATTTTAGCTTCGCTTCCACTTGACATTGATCAAGATAGCCACGAATTTTCAATTTATGAGGAGGACGACAATTACATTGTTGAAGATGAAACGGATGGAAAAGTTTACGTGATCAATAATTCGGAAGCAAAACCTGCAAAACTTCAAGAAGCTTCTACATCCGACAACGAACCACGAAAAATTTTTTCCTTATTTAAAAAATCTCCCGAACAAAATGATCGATGACAAGAAAAGTATACTAGATTAAAATTGTACTTTATAATTTTGCATAGATTTCTACTTTCATATATTTCTTTAATTTATAATATTTTAATAAATTATGAATACATCAAAAATCCTTGGAATTTGAAGATTTTTTTGGTAAAAATAAAAAAAATAATTATATTCCTCACAAAGTATGAATTTTACTATTCTTTTAATTTTTCGTATCCATGATCCTGGCTTTCTATTTTTAAATTTATGGAAAGCGTATTGACTCAAAAGAATCCATGAAGTACTGAAGAAATAAGCCTCAGGAGGAATTTCGAGAGCTTCCAAGTTTGGTATTCTGGTCAACAAAGACGACATATATAATGCTTTTTTTTTTTTTTTGAAAAAAAAATTTATAGTTTTATAATGAGCTCGACTTTTTATAGTTATGTGAAGCTCACCTATCTAATAAAATTTTATTTTCGGTTTTTCCCCTCGTATTAACAAATCATCGTTGTTAACCTTATTCGTCACGAAAAGTTTTGGCACCTTTTACAAAACTCTGTTTTATTCTTTTTTTTATTCGGTAGTAAAAAATTTTTTTTTAATTCCCCTTATCAGTCATAGGATATGTCGATCCTAAATGATTTTCATAAATTTTGTTACACACCAATTCTTTAACTAATTTTTAACGTTATAATTAATTTTTATGAGTAAAATAAAGATAAATTGTAAAAAAAATTTTATAGTTAAAAGTTAAAAAATGAATTAAGTTTTAATATTTTTTATATTAATATTTAAAGTGAAGCGGAAGATTCTCATTAATTATTTTATATAATGATGTAATAAATAATATATATAAATAAATATTATAAAATGTATTTATTATCTATTTACGCTTACTATATTAAAATTATTTAATATTGAACAACTTTAACCTTTATTACTTATAATCTTTTAGAATTTTTAATATGTTGAAGTCTTTCAAAATGAAAGGTTGAAAAAGTTTAAAAATAGACATAAGATACAATAAAAAGTCAGTAACAAATTCCTTGTTACATATGTTTTTTTTTATTGCATTTATTTATTTTTTTCCAATGATTTAATTTTAAATTAATCTATAATACACAAAAATAATTAGTAAACAGTATTCGCTTCAGACTCAACAGGTTTAATTTTCTAATTATCAATATATTTTAATATATTTAGATTAAAAAAATATAAAAAATATTATACTAATTCAGATAAATAAATTGAATTTTTATTATAATATTATTTATTTAAAAAAAATACAAATATTATTAAATAAGTTAAAAAGATATAGAAAAAATTAAATAAAATGTCTTTTTTTTTTATTTTATATTTTTTTTATTTTTATTTTATTTCTTCTATAATTAATATAATTACTAATTCTTTTTTTATTTCAATTTAAATCTTTTTCTATTTTTTTTTTAATTGCTCTGATGTTGTTCTTTCAATTTGTTTAATAAGAGGTTATAATTTATTAGCTTCTTCATATATAACTTTATTACAAATTTTTTTATGTAATTCTTCTTTATTTTCTTCAATAGATATATTTCTTTGTGTTCTAGTAATAGAAAATTCAGGTTGTGGATCAGAAATAATTTGTAATTGTAATGTAGAGTTAGTCTTTTTATTTTTTTTAGTTTCTTTAAATATTTTTTGAATTTTTTCATAAGTATAAACTACAACTTCAGTAGCTCTTCTTTCAGATGTATTTTGTGATTCTTCATTAGTAATTTCTTGTTTATATAATTTTTCTATACGTTTTTTTCATTTTTATAATATAAGACAAATTTATTATATCCAATTTGATTCATTTGAGGCATAGTTTGTAAAAATCTATGTTTAGTATTTGTAGAATATTTAAATAAATCAAATAATTCCATTGAAAGTTTTCAAATAATTTCTTTTTTAAAAGTTATAATATGATTTTATGTAATTTTTGGTTCTTTTATATCTAAAAATTCTTTTAATAAAGTTGTTAATCTTTCAACTTCAAATTGTGCTAATTTAATTTGTAATTTAAGAATTTCTAAGTCTATTATACATGATGTTAAAGATTGCTTTATAAATTTAACCCTATAAGTTTCAAGTGCTTCATCAAATGCAAAAAAATAATTTGCACAAGTTATATTTACCAAAGCTACATAATGAAAGATTATTTCTAAATATGAATCTAAATCTATTTTATGTAAAGCATAAACTACTGAATTTGTATAATTTAATTTTCTTGCTATATAAAATAAAGGGAAAATGCTTTTAAATTTTCAATTTGCATATCAAAATTTCCAGTTCATATACCTATTTTATGACCTTTCCATAATCCTACCTATTGCCAATAATATGTCTAAACCTTTAGAATTTTATTTTTAGATTTTAATATATCTTTAATAGTAATTAAATTTATTACCATATATATAAATGTAAAGCTATTCCTACAATAATCTAAATTAAATCTAAAGTTCCTTGAAGTAGCTTGATAGTCAACACATTTTTGAAAATTAGTTAAATATTTTGCACTAAAAGCAGCAGTTAAATTAAAAATTCCATAATCAGAAAAGATATTAATTAAAACTCTACACATATCCTTATTTAAGTGCTAAGATCCTAATAATATTCTTATATGTGGATTTGCTATTATTTTATAATTAACAATCTATCTAAAAATTGATTCATCAGCTGAAATATCAAGACACATTTGAAATTCTAAATATCCTTCATTATTATAAGCTAATATAGGTGTAAAATCAATATCTTCAAGATATATTTCACATGTTTCATATATTCCTTCATTATCATTAGGCTTTCTCTAGCTTCTAATATTATTATATTATAAGGTAGAATATTAGAACATTCTTTTGAAATATATAATAAAATTTTTTGATAAATATTACTATCATCAAAATTATTAAAAAAATATAAAGATCTATCAATATATTCACATTGTAAAAATCACTAAAAAACTACTTTAAATAAATCTAAAGTTTCTATTAAAAATGTATTATGACCAAATAATTTTCGCTGATAATTAGATATCATTAATGAATTCTGTGAAATTATTGCATAAAGAAGAAGAGGTAGTGTAAACTGAAAAACTATCCTTAAAATTGCGTGTAAAGTATTACAAGGTGTATCATATAAATTTTTCCATCAAAATGATTTTGCCATAAAGCTAATATTAATAATTACAGTAAGATTTCAAATATGAGATCTATAAATTAGTTTTTCTTTTAGAAAAATTTCTTTCATTCTTTTTAATTCTAATCTACTTTCATATTTTTGTGTATATGTAATTATATAAGCAGCTTGTAAAATAGCTTGTAATGAAAGTAAAAATAAAGGTCTTCGACAAAGATTTACTAATAATTAGTAAGCCAAAAATGTGTATGTTTAATTGCTATAGTTAAAATTATAGAAGTTAAGAAAGAAACTATATGAATTAATTTAAATTTATCTAATTTTTGATATATAAATTTAGCTCCTTTTTGAATTACTCTTCTTTTCTGTTAAGCTTGTACATTTTCATGTTGTTTTTTTAATAATATTTCAATAAGTCCCAAAAAATCTTTTTAATTATTTCTGGTAAATTATTATAATATTTTAATAAAATTGAAAGATTAGAAAATATTTCTTTTTTTTATTGTATATTATTTTGTAGATATAATAAGTTTTTATCTAAAAGTTGACTGAAATCATAACATTCTTGTAATGATATTAGAAGTTTTTTATTTATTACATGTTTATCAGCTTTTTTGAGTTTAAGTGCTGATTTGATCATAAATAAGCTTGGTATATTAGATGAAATATTTGTTAAAAAAATGTCTTTATTATTTATTATTAATAAATGAGATAATTAGGATAAAATTTTGACTTTTAATAATGAATTCTATGATTTTGTAACATCAAAAATCTATTTATAAATTAATTCTAAACTTTTTTCAGTATTATTATTATGATAATTATTTTTTATATAAGATATATGCCTTTTTCCTTGTCTAGAAGGAATGTAAATATGATCACCATTTAAATTAAAATAAATTTGACAAATATAATGATATTTTAAATTTTTTTATTCTAAGATTTTTTAAAAATAAATGATTCTTGACTTAATTGTATTACTAAATATGAAAATTACATTAGACAAGGAATTAAAAGATTTTTTTCAATTAGATTACAAGAATAAGAATAACATAATTTTTCATGAGATATAATATAAATATCTAAATTGCAAAAAAAATATCTTCTAATTGTAATCATAGATTGTTCTATTAATATTTTTGCTTTATAACCTATTTCATGAAAATTCTGATCTAAATTAAAATGTGTTTTATAAACATCAAGTTTACTAGGTTTAGCATTTACTATTTTAATAGATTTTGAATTAATTTTTCAAATTCTGACTAACTGCTATAATTTCCAAATACTTAGATTTTAGCATTTATTAATCTCTTCAGTTTTTGGATCTATAATTATAATTGCACAAGTGAAATGACATATTATTATTTTTCTCAATTATAATTTTCGTAATTTCATTTTCATCATCTAAATCCTCAGTATCTATACATATATCTATAAAAAAAAACTTTATTATTATTAAATAGGCAGATTATGTATATTCTTGATTTATCTTCATTATCTTCAATATGTATTAATTTATCAAAAGAATCTATTTCAAAAGAATTATCATTAGAATTGTTTTTCATATATTCAATATTATCATTTAAATTATAAAGAAAAAAAATTCATCTTGCGTAAAGGATTGTTTAAAATCTATTTCATCATTAATATCTTTTGCTAATTCATTCATGATATCAAAAGTAGTTTCATCATTATTTATATCTGAAGTTGAAGGCATAGACATAATTTTTAAGTTACCAAATAAGTTATAATAACTTTTACTACTAATTTTTTTATAAAAGCTCATTTTAATAATAAAATAAATAAAATGAATATGTTTATTAAATAATTTAATTAAAGAATAACAAGAGAGCGTAATAATAAAAATTTTATTAAAAATTAATTAAGGTGGTGTAGTTATTAATTGAATGAAAAAATAAATACCTCTATATTTAAAAAAAAAATTTGAATAAGTAAACTTTTTAATAATTTAGCTGACATATAATTTAACTTTAAGTAACTATTTGCATGATTTTTTACTTGCATTTACATGTTATTTTTTAAATATAAAATTTATGGATAACGAGTTTTGATTTAGATTAATTAAAGTTGAAAGTTTAAAATAATAATTGATTAAAAAAAAAGCCAATAAATTTTCTTTATTTATTTGTTGTAATACTAATTGTTCAAACTAATTTTGAATTAATAAATTTATTGTTATTGAGAAAAGTCAAGTCTAATAAATTGAAATACAGCAAACCCAATAAAAAATTTGTCACAGCAAATCTATTAAAACTAATTAAATAATGACAATCAATACATGTTTACAATTTTTTACATACATAAGGTAATAATATTTGACTATCTTTTTCATATATCATAAATTGCTTCTACTCTTTTTTAAATGATAGACTGATCTTTGTCTCTTTAAGTAATTATATAAAAACAACCTGATTTTCTAACTTTTTAGTATAAAATACATTTTACGTGTTTGAAAAAAAAATTTTGAATTCATTTTGTCTGTAGATTTTTAAATTTTTCCATATGGTTTAGGTTTAGTGGGATTTTATTTATGTTAATCAAGCCTCTGAAGTTTTAATCTACAGTCAAAAAAAAATTTATACATCATCAACCGAAATGAAAAGTTCATTGTGACTCTTTATTTAATAATTCCCATTTAATTATTTTGAAAGGCCATTTCAATCAAGAATTTTTTTAATTAATTGCATTGTTCGTATATCATAAAAACATTTTTAGTTTAAAAGCCATATGAAATACTTCACCTTAATAGTTGTAAAGATTTACTTTTTCTCAAAAACTTTCAGAAATCTCAATTGACTGATTTCATGATGCAATAATAATACATTGATTCTAATAGATGATTAATTCGATTTTTGGATCACAGGTTTGATTAGAAGATGAGAAAAAATTAGTATTTCATTTGATTTTTTTAATCATAGTATAATATAGCCTTTTTGCCCTTAAACCTTCTCTTACATATGTTAAGTTCTCAGTGAATACTGCTAATTCAGATTTTGTAATGCGATCAAATTTGCAGATTCTTTAACTATAATGATCAATGACAAGTTAATAGAATAAAAGATAAATGCATAGCAACTACTCATTGAAAAAATTTTTTCAGAATAATTGTACAACAGGTAAGCTAATTCTCATAAAAAAAATCTTTACATTTTCTCCGCTAGTATATTTAGCAAACTGGAAAAAGTTCAGCAAAATATAAAAAATTGTGGATCATTTTAATTATTATTGATCTTCTCTAAGGTATGAAGAAAAAGCGAAAGTTATTATTTATACAGAATCAATCTATCATAAATCAAAATTCATTAGATTTTTAATAGTGAAGATCATAAGACTAAAGAGCTTAAATGAAATTGATTGAACTTTTTATCAAATATCTGATTTATGTAATAATGTTAATATTGAGTATTTTATATATCTGGCTAAATTATCTATGAAGCAGGATAATAATATTTAACTCTTTAATACATAGTAGGTTTAACTATATATGTAAAAAAAATTCTCAAAATCGAATGATAACTTATCAGTAAAGATGGTCATCACAATTAAAAAAAATGGCGCAATTGAGTTGCAACTTGTGGCGCAATTAAATTTTCTTATAGTGCAATTAAGTTGCAACTTAATTGAAATTTGAAAATAATTATGGGGACCATCTTTACTCATCAGATTTTTGATATCACAGAATCTGTCAATTTTTAATATGAGAAGATATAAAGTAACAAGAAATCTGAATTCTCATCTTGAACTTGATTTCCTTCAGCTAAATTAGATTTACAATATAAAAATTTCACTTCTCTTTAAAAAATTTTATTATTAGAATTGTTTTAAATTCTTTAACTACACCATCATATGCATTATTTGTATTTATTTTTTGCATTTTTGAATTTTTATATTTAATTGATTGTATAAAAACACTTTGTATTAAATGTGATAATATATTAATTAAAAATTTTTTTTTTGAAAAAAGAAAAAAATGAATGAACTTTAATAAAATAATATTTGGTTAAAATATTCTATTTATAAAAGAAAATTTTTTTTTAATAAATGTATCAATTATATTTTATCATTAATATTTTTAAATGTTTTCATTAAGTAATAAATGATATCATATTATTGTTATTATTCAGATCCAATTTGGCATTTTTGAAGTGTTGATTAATTAGGCATTCAGTATAATGTAAAATTAATTTCTTTGAATTATCACAATTTTTGTTTATCGTTAAGTCTTTTTAAAAGTAATGAATTAGAAAGTAACAATTTAAAGTAATAATTTATTAATATTTTAAAAGACACTTTAATTCTAAATATTAAAATTTCGTTAGGTTACACTTAAAATAATCAAAATTTTAGTTATTTTTATTAATTTATTAATTATCATTATTATTATAATAACACTTGAGTTTTATAAATAAAGTTAATATTTATTATTATTAATATTAATAATACAAGTGAATAATTAAGAAAATTAGAGGATTTTTTTCTAAATCTAAGAATTATTTTTATATAAACATATTATATTTAAATTTTTTTTATCTAAAATTATGCTTTAATTTTAATGTTAACGTTAATGCTGCCTAAAAATTAAAAAGTAATAACCCCTGTATAAGTTTATATTTAGCAAGTTTAAAATAATGACTTAATGTTAAAAAAATAATTAATATAAATTCTTAAACAATCAGAGTATATTTATATTATATATAATATAATTGTTAGATAAGAATATTAATAAATCATATTAGACAGATCTTTTTTTTTTTTATGTTTTTCATATAAATAATCAACAAAAAATGATTGATACTATTATAAAAAGCAATTAAACCCTGTAAATAATGACATTTTACTTAACTGTTATGTATTACAGGACTGAAAAAATTCTTAATGTTATTGCATTCCATTCACAAATAAACTTTCAAAAAGCTTAAAATATTTAAGTTTTTTTTCCATTTAATGTTTATTACTGCCATTCAGACTTCTTTTATCCTTAGTATTTTCTTGTATATATTTTGTCACTGGTACTGCAATAGTAAAATAATAGCATTTTGTTTACCAGTTAGCATGTGACTTTATGATATCTCAAATATTTTAGATTTCATCTCATAGGTAGATTTTCCTATAATTGACTATAGCAGATCAATTAAATTTGGTATTATTTATACAGTTTAAAGTACTTTTTTAGAAAATGGTATTACATTTAGTAAAAAAAATTTTTACTTATCATTTGATTCTTTAAAACGTTAAATAACTGCTTGCAAAAATAATCCAAAATAATCACAGTTTTAAAAGAGTTTATTTAGAAGTGACATACTTTAATAATGAAGTTTAAAGGTCTTTATATTATTATAAAACTTATTTAAAACTTCTAATAATATAAAAAAGTTTTACAACTTGTATTTCAAAAAATTAAAAAAAAATTGAAATACTTCTTGTATAATATGAAAAAAATAAAGCTAATGATTTATTATATTTTAATTTGCTTTTATTACTTTCACAAAAAATATAAAATATTATATATATTATCATTATATATCAAATTTGTTATATGGTCTAGATTATGTGATAATATTTATTATTTTATTATTGGTCAATCTTTTTGTCAATTGTACTTATTATAGAAATGCTGATCAATATTTTAAATCAATTAGAAGAAAGTCTTCTTATGAGATTCCACCATCTCCACTGTCACTAAAAAAGGATTCCTCTATGCTCAGATCTCTAGTGTCAAGCAAAAAGAGGACCTTGAGTAGCAAAAGTAACTTATCAGCTTCTGGTTCTCAACCTATAAACTCAGCTCAGGTGTCAACTTCAAATGACTAAAACTTAAGACTTTATTGAAATAGACAAGTTACAGAATAGTTTTAGAAATTGTGATTACCTATTATGATTGACTCTGCCAATTTGCCTTCGACTTCATCCAGTATGTACTCTTCCTTCATATTACAAAACTCATGGTTTTTTTAACAATATAACCTCTGATGAACATGAATTTTTCCAAGATATTCTTACAATTAATACTGTCTTCATCTATAAAAGAAGAACAGCTAAATACAAAAGGAAAGAAAAAGAAAAGAAAAGAAAGAAAATATTAACAGTGAGAAAAAACAAAAGAAGAAAATTGAACAAAAATGTGAATAGAATATTGAAAGTGAAATTATACCCAAATTTTGCATAAAAACATATAATGAAATAATAAATGAGGCTGTTAAAATTAACCTAAAATACAATCATTAACTATCTGCAGAAAAAATGATTTTGATTGTGCATGTAGAATAAATATAAGATGATAAACTTTTTAAATATAAAATTCCTAAAAAGGATCAAATATTTAAAATTGAAGAGTAAGAAAGCCTATGATGATATGTCAAATAATTTAATTGATGAAATTGTAGATGAAGCTGTTAAAAATTTTAATTCAAAAGATAACAAAATCAAATTAAAGTTCAAGACTAAGAAAAACCTAAAGCATACCATTACCATATGTGTACAAAATTTTTCAAAAAAATATTAGAATAAATTTTATATATTATACCTATTCAAAAATATTGATTATATGAGAATACTAAGGAAGAAACTATATGATCACCTGAAAGGATCAAGAAATCTAGGAGCTTTGTATTTTGAGACTAAGAGAGAAAATAACTGTTGGCCATCAGAACAGATCAATCATGATTGTAAGCTTACATATTTTAGAAAAACTAATGAATAGATCTGATTATAGATATATGAAAAATAAAAAAAATTAAAAAAATATACAAGAGATTTGTGCCTATTGATCCAGAAGTTCGAACTCCATTTATAATGTATTCACCTACAAAAGAAATCATAGAAGTTAATAAGAATAATTTGCAGAGGTTAATAAGACATTGCTTGCATGCAGACAAACTAAATTCAGTAAGGAATAAGCTTAAGAATTCAAGTTCTCAAAGAAAAAAAAAGAAGGCTAAAAGAATTGATAAAGCAATCTCAAGAATTTTTAGAAGAATCCAAAACCTGAGGAATGAATTACATAAGAAAACTATGAATTATCTTGCAAAAAATTATGATGTTATTATTATACCTAAATTCAATATTTCAAACATAGTGAGATGAGAAAAGAGAAAAATCAATTCAAAAACTATGTGAAGTATGTTAATATGATCACATTACTTATTCTGATAATGGTTGAAACACAAAGCTGATGAAACTGATATGAAAATGATCATACAAAATGAAGCCTATATCTTAAAAACATATTCTGCATATAGAAACATACAGAATATTAGAGGAGAAAAGTTTACAAGTATAAGGGATGTGATATGATTATGAACAGGAATGCAAATGGAATGCGAAAATATTTCTTCATATATTGCTTAATAGAGCTATATATATGCATATATAGGAATTGGTAATTATGCTTAGCAAAGCTTAGTATAGATTATTAATGATATATTACAATCCATCTGAGATCATAAGTATTATAAAAGAAACTACAAGAAATTTGTTATCGTGTCATATTTATCTCAAGCTTCAAATTATTGATAAAACAATAAATTTTGTTTCACATTTTATTGTCATTTGTATTATAATAATATATATCATACACTGATGGGTTTATTTTCTCTAGTAATTAAGCTCTTTTTTATGCTTTCTCTTATTACATACTCTTTTTTCCTATTAAATTGTTATAAATAAAGAGATTAAACTGTTGAAATTAATATGATATTAAAGAACTTGATAAATTAAAGAAATTAAATGATAAAAGTAAGTAATTATAGTAAAACTATATAATAAATATTTCTTTCCTTTAATGATCAAAATAATTTCAACTTCAATTGTTAAATTATTAAATATTTCTATAATAATTAATCCATAATTTGACGCTTTTTTTTTATTATAATGAATCAAAAGAGCTGAGTTTTATCATTCTATGACCTATGATGATGATTTAACTTGCTTAAAATTAAGATTTTTCCAAAAAGTTAAATCCCATGAAAAAACATAAATTATTTCTCAAAAAATTTACATATAAATTTAAATGTAAATATATTTAATAATCAGATATTAATAGATTTAGTTTAATACAGTTCACTATTATACTATATATATATTTTATTCCACAAAATTTCCTTCTCATTAAAATTTATAAAAAATAAGAATTTGAATAAGCTACATTTAAGAAACCTGAGAGATTTTTTCTATCTGAAATATTAAAAGTAAAGGATATCAATATTTAAGTGAAATAATTAGGTTTATATTAGTTTCATAAAAAGCATTTTTTTTACACAAATTAAATGCGTATGTATATATAATAAAAATCAAAGATAATATTCTTAGCTGTGATAATAATATTAACTACCATATATGGAATAAGTAAAATAAAATTAAATGAAAAGTAATGAAAAATGTGAAGTGGTATTAATATATGATGAAATTAGTTGATAATGCACTAAATTATCCTTCAAAAGGTAAAAAATTTTAAAGAAATTATTAAAAGAATAATGTTTTAAATAACTTTCTATATGAGGATCACGCATATAATATTTTTATAACTAATATCCTTATAAACAGCTTAATATTGACTGAAATTACTCATTTACAATAATAATGCATTATGGTTAAAGATAGTATTGCAATATTGTGACGCTTATTTATCACCTGTTGCAACTTAAATTTTAATAATATTACAATTCGTTGCAACATTATGATGCTTATTTGTCACCTATTGCAACTAATTGAGGTGCTATCTTTAGTTATAGCTATAGTAATCTTAAGTAATTACATAATAATATGCATTATTATTATTATAATTTATTTCAAAATATGATAACCTGATAATAAAATAAAATTATAATACTTTGAAAATAGTAGATTAAAATTGCTATTACAGTCAGACCTCTATATAATTACCAAGTTGGTTATATTTCTAAGTGGTGATTATATAAAGATGTGATTGTAATTATTAAACCTCTATACAATTTCTATTATAATTAAAATTAGTATGCAATGATTATATAAAAGATTACTATATTTATAATTTATTATAAATAATTTAACTATGAATATAATAATAAAAAATGTAAAATAATAATTAGCATAAATTCATATCAAATTATTTATTGATTATTATAAGAATAGCATTATATTTTTAAAATAAAATTTCAATCTTCACAAGTAAAAAAATCAGTTATTAGAACTTATTTTTTGGTTTATGATTTAAGTTTTTGAACTATTTTAAGATACTTTTTAAAAATGTGTTCATAATCATTAAATTTATCTGTTTCTTGTTGTTTAAAGAAAGTCATTTAAGTTTATAAAAATTTTGTTATATCGTCTAAAGAAACTAATACTAACTTATCTTCAGAATCATCCAAATTATTATCCTCACTATTTATTTCCTCTTGAATCAATTTGATGATATTATTTTCATCTAAAATGTCTTCAGTTGATATATCTTCCTCTAAATCACAAAAAAAATCATTCAATGCATTTGTTAATAGAATAGCAAAAGAATTATCTGATGCTATATCTAAATCATTGATCATTTGATTAGTATTTGCTATTTTATCATTTAGAATATTTTGTTGAATTTGTGTTGTGTCAGTTATATCATCATCAGTTAAAGAAGACAATATTTCAGTTTTAATCTAATAATTGAAAATCATTTCTTCAGTTACATTATCCCATATATCTGCCAAGTAATTAATAGCCTTCTTAATATTAATCTTTTCTTTATTTATATTTTTATCTTCTTTAAAAAGGTTTAAAATATGTCAACAATAGTTTCGTTTATAATGAGCTTTAAAGCTCTTTATAATTCTAGCATAAGTAGTTGAAGATGACTTGTAGTATTAGGTAGTAAAAAATTACTTTAATATGAGTTAGATTAAGTTAAGAAGTACCTCTATTACTACTATTATTATTATTACAATGACCTTTTAAGTATTTTAAGTAGAGTTAGTAAAATTTTCTAAATATTATATTAATTTTAATATTAAAATATACCACGTCTTGATCTTGGTTGATTTTCAGTATCAATATTATTATAATCATTGTAACTAACATGAGAATCAGAATCAACATGATCTTAAAATATTAATTATAATTTACTTAAAGATCCTTCAAAAAAAAAGCTGAATATAATAAAAAAAGTTATTTAAAATTAAAATATTATCTTGTTCAGCTACTATATTTGAAGAATTATAATGTAAATCAAAGTATAATGGTATATTATCAACTAAAAGTAGAATTTTTTTATTTTGCACTCTAAAATAATTATCCATATGGTGAAACACTTCTTCAAAATAGAAGAATTCATTCACGCCTTAGGATTTATATGATAATGAATAAGAAGCCATTCTAAATTAATTTGTGAAAGGGGTTTTGAATGTTTCGTATTACTGATAACTCATAGTGTAAGTTTATCAGTTTCTGTTGTATTAACTCTAAAAAGAACTATTATTCTAGTTTTATCTTTCTTTTGATCAAAAGCAGGACTTGTTAAAAGTGTTTGATTAGAAAGCATTCGGTAAAAAAAACCTGTTTTGTTAATATTATAAATTTGATCAAGAGTATATTGACCTAAAAGTCTGCGTAATTTCATCTGTTCTTCTGAAAGTGATTCTAATAGAGTACTTTCTGCTTCTCAATATATACAATATCTTTGAATATTATTGCATTTCTTAAACTTTTCTAACCATTCATTAGAAAAAACCAAGTCATTTTCTTATATATTAAATGTTTGAGCAAAAATCCTGACTTTTTCTTTAATTAACAAATCAGTTAAAATAACACTTCCAGTTATTACATTTTCTATCCATAGGCTCATAGCATGATCTAATATTGAAAACCTAACTTCTCTATACCTGTATTTTAAAAAAATTTATGAGAAGTAATGAAGTTTTAAAGTTATAAAAAAAAACATTTACTTAAATGTTTTTATTTGAAATTTCAGTATTAACTATAGCTTTCCACCTATCCTTTTCTTTTAAAATCTTAGTTATAGTATTTCGTTTAATTGTTAAATTAGGTATTTTTTGTTAAATATGTAGCAGTTTCATGATGTTTTTTATTTTATTAGCTTCTGACCATTCATATATTTGACATTTAAGGTTATTGCTAATAGCTAAATAGTGTTGTTTGGATTTAGGAGGTATAATAAGAATAATAAAAAATATCCAATAAAAATTCAACAATAAAAAATCAAAGAGAAAGTATTGATAATAACCAATAAAGATTTGACAACAAAAAATCAAAGTATCAACAAATCACCAACAAAAATCTAACAACAAAAAATCAAAAAAGAAGATTATTTTTCTTTAACAAAATAAAATAATTGTCAAAGAGAAAAAAAAAATACTAAAAATAAGTAAATGAGAAACCTTAGTATACTTATATATTTATTTAAAAGAAAAACTTTTCTAAAAAATTCTTTTTAAAAGACAAAATTATTAATAATAATTAACAAAATTTCAATAATAAAAATTAAAAAAAAAAGTAATGTAAACTCAATAATAATAATTATCAAAGAATTGAACAAAATTAATGACAATAAGAGAAGGCATAAAAAAGAGCTTAATTACTAGAGAAAATAAACCCATCAGTGTATGATATATATTATTATAATACAAATGACAA
>CAJVPP010000639.1:0-28433 GCA_910592005.1 Funneliformis mosseae
CGGTGTCTATATTGTTGGACGAAGCGTTGTATGCGAGTCAGGGTACCTTCTACCTGGCGTCCAGAGATTGATATCCTGGACATCATCGTTGTAAGCTGATGAATAGTTGAAAATGAACATTATAATAATTCAATATATAAAGTAACGATGGAGATGATAGAGAGGGTGAAGGGCGAAGGGGGTGTGTGTTTGTGTGTGTGTGTGTGTGTGAAAAATGGTGTGTGTGCGTGTGTGTGTTGTGAAAAGATGGCGATGATCGAGGGGGAGAAGGGCGAAGTGTGTGTGTGTGTGAAAAATGTTGTGTGTGCGTGTGTGTGTGTTGTGAAAAGATGATGATGATAGAGGGGGTGATGTGTGTGTGAAATGGTGTGTGCGTGTGTGTGTGTGGAGAAAAATGGTGAAAGATGGTGATGATAGAGGGGGAGAAGGGCGAAGGGTGCGTGTGTGTGTGTGTGTTGTGAAAAGATGGCGATGATAAAGGGGGGGGGGTGTGTGTGCGTGTTGTGTGTGTGCGTGAAAAATGATAAAAAGATAGCGATGAGGAGGGCGAAGGGTATGTATGTGTGTGTGGTGAAAATGGTGAACAAATGCTTTCAATAATTTGATCAAAAGATCCTTTTTTAACGAAAACCTTTTTTTTCTGTCATACAAAACGCGACGCGAGAATAGAAGCGAGGGTAAAAAAGAAAAAAAAAGGGCAATAATCGTGAAGGATGGATATGATAACGTAATCGTAATGAAAAATAAATACGAGTGTGGCAAGTGGAGATGATGATGATAGCAGGAGTGCAAGAGAATGTGTTGAGAAAACAGCATATTTATTACAAGGAATGCAGTTTTTCACGTATCATCTGGTAGCGGAACGATGATTGGATTCCTCCTGTTGATTCCAAATCTTGATACGCGTTGTGTGCGAGTCAGGGTACCTTCTACCTGGCGTCCAGAGATTGATATCCTGGACATCATCGTTGTAAGCTGATGAATAGTTGAAAATGGACATTATAATAATTCAATAGATAAAATAATACGGAGTAACGATGGCGATGATAGAGAGGGTGAAGGGCGAAGGGCGAAGGATGTGTGGAGAAAAATGGTGAAAAGATGGCGATGATAGACTGGGTTAAGGGCGAAGGACGAAGGGGGTGTGTGTGTATGTGCGTGTGTGTGTGTGGTGAAAAATGGTGAAAAGATGGCGATGATAGTGAGGGTGAAGGGCGAAGGGTGTGTGTGTGTGTGCGTGTGTGTGTGTATGTTGAAAAATGGTGAAAAGATGGCGATGACAGAGAGGGTGAAGGGCGAAGGGTGTGTGTGTGAGTGAGTGAGTGCGTGTGTGTGGTAAAAATGGTGAAAATTGGTTTCAATAATTTGATCAAAAAGATCCCTATTTAACGAAAACCTTTTTTTTTTGCGACGCGAGAATAAAAGCGAAGATAGAAAGAAAGAAAAACGGGTAATAATCGTGAAGGATGGATATGCGGATAACGTCATCGTAGTGAAGGATAAATATGAGTATGGCGAGTGGGGATAATGATGATAGCAAGAATGTTTTGAGAAAAAACAGCATATTTATGACAAGGAATGCAGTTTTTCACGTATCATCTGGTAGCGGAACGATGATTGGATTCCTCCTGTTGATTCCAAATCTTGATACAAATGTTGGTATTTGTCTCCAAAAAATTCTCGTCGAGATCGATGTTCTGGTTAGCGTCAGGGTCTTTGACGTGAAATTTCAGTAGAGACGCGGCAGAAGCTATTGCTTCTTTGCCTTCTTTTTCCCAGTTAGCGTCCAGCAATTCGCTGACATATTCTCCAGAGAAACCCTTTAACATCTTCAAAGTACGACCAGTTATTTGTACCAGATTCCGAAAGGGGTAGCAGTTCCAGACGGCTACAAGAACAATGCGAAAACGACGTTTGCAATTAGAACAGCGAATATAGAAAGCTTGTAAGGACAGATACAATGAAAAGAATATATTAGACTCACCCCAGCAGAGGCAGACATACTTACTTGGTAATGCAAAATAGGGTTTCAAAGATTTTAAAGATTTTATAAAGTTGGATAAGTATAATTAAAGATTAAAGTACTTAACGGTGAGGCGTGTTAAGTGTTCATGAGGAAGTGAGAGACTGCCTTCAAAATAGAATGGTAGTAGTGGGCATGTTAAACAGTTGAAAACAGAACTATTAAAGTGCAGGCCTCGTATAAATTATCTGTAATACTCACAAAGGAAACAAGAGAGCGGAAGAAAGACGCGCTCGAAAAAAAAAGGAAAAAGGGGGATGTGCGAGCATAGATAAAAGTCCTAATCGGGGACGATGATTTTCTGTGTTTCACAGAATTTCAAAATCTTGCATAATTCTGGCCAAATCACAGAATTAACTTTTATCATACGCAGAATTTCTTAATTACCGCAGAAAATCCTCATTTCTGATCCTAATAATTAGCTAATTTTTTTGTTAACACTTATTAACTTATGACTAAAAATTTAATTTTATTAGTTGAAATTAAATCATATGATTAAAATATTAATAATGTTTTATTAATTTATTTTAATTTTATTTTTTATGATAAATAAAAAATTTTAAAAATACATTTATAAATGCTAACTCAAAAGTTATTTAGCTCTTGTTCTGTTTATCAATATTCCAAAATTTTTTTAAAGATTAACTGAAATAGCTTTTAATAAAGTAAAAGATTATAGAATATTAATTTTTTATCCTCGTTTACAATTATATAGGACCTTTACAATAGAAAGGAAGGAAACAGCCAGAAAAAATCAATTTTACATTTATATGCCAAATATGATTTTTAGGTCAAAATATGTTCAGATTTAGCATTAACTTAATTTTTATTTTTTTGAGCTGTTTTCCATTTTTTATTGCAAAGGACCTATATAATATATTTTCTATTTTATTATTATTTATAATTATTTATTTTTTTTTATCTTACATTTTAATAAAAACAGTTGTTATTTTAAAAGCTATAGATATTCTTTCAAAAGATAATTCAGATTTTAAATTATCTTTATAATTTTAATATATTTTATTACTTTTTATAATAGACATAATAAGAAAAATAAATAATACAAATAAATTTAAATGAACAACTTCAAAGGAAGAATAATTGGATAAAATACTTTTAATTTTCAATATGTTTAAAACTATTAAAATAATAAATAATATTTTTAAAAGTTTTTTTTTAATAATCTTTCAAAAAAAAAATATTAAAACTTTTTTATTTATCTTATAAAATTGCAATTTTCGCTCTTAAGTGAATTTAAATATTTGCAATATATTATAATATAATAATATAATACATTAAAAATAGTCAAAAGAAATAACTACATAAAATTTAAATAGAAATTATGTAAATGATTCATTTTTGATTAAGAAGATAGTGTTTTTTGATTATAAAAGTTAGTTGTACAAATCATTGTGACTTTTTTGATTATTCAGAAAAAATTGTGACTTTTTTAATTATTTGAAAAAATTGTATTCAAAAAAAATTGTGACTTGTAATCATATGAAAAAAGTCGATAAAATTGCAAATAATTCATTTTTGATTAAAAAGATAGCTTTTTTTTTGATTATATAAGTTAATTGTATAAATCATTATGACTTTTTTGATTATTCAGAAAAAAATTGTAACTTTTTAATTATTTGAAAAAAATTGTAACTTGTAATTATACAAAAAAAGTCGATAAAATTTATTAATAATAATAAAAAAAAGTTAATTTACGTATAAAATTTATTGAATAAAATATATTATATCTATACTCTATAGACTATTACTGATATTTTAATCTAACAAATTTTATAATTTCAAAGTAAAACATTACTTATCATCATCACAATGCAAATATTCTCCAAATTCTATACTTTTAACCATGATTTTTCTTGTATTTTCTAGAGTTATATTATTATTGTAATCTTCTTAAATTAATCTGCTTATCACTTCTAGTATCAAAGCTTCATATATATAATTTATTAGCTTTAACAGAAATGCTTTAAGTAGTATAAGAATATTTGAAGTAATGAATAAATTTATCAAAGCATTAGCAATAAAATATAATCCTTTAACTTATAAATTAATATACAGAGGGTGAACAAAAGTTTCCGGATACTTTTTCACTAAATATAAAACTTATAATTCCTTAGCATTAATAGTAAAAGTTTTAATATTATTTTATTTAGAGCTGGTTAAGGCATACATTTCGTATTAAACTTTTAGTACTTGGTTAGGCCTCCCTTTGCCGCAATTACAGCCTGAATTCGCTGTGGTATGCTATCGACTAAATTTTCAATAGTATGCATCAGAATTTCTCGTCATGCCTTTTTAACATATTGGTTGAGGTCAGCAAGATTTGATGGTAATTTTTAAATATGCACGAATGTTTTTTTTAATATTAGTCCATAAATTTTCAATTGGGTTATGATCAGGACTTTAGGCTGGCTAAGTAAAATATGGCTCTGTGTTGTTTTTTGGTTAATTCTTTATTTTGTCCCATTATTTTTCGATTTGGTAGAGATTAAGTGAATTAAATCAAAACAACAAAAAAAACACGAATTTTTTTATTTTGATTATGTAAATAAATAATAGACGGTCATATGATTGCAGTATGGTATCACAATTATATGATAAAAATTTTTTAAATTGCATTTATAAGGGTGTTCGGAAACTTTTGTCCACCCTCTGTATTTTGAACTATTTGTGTTAAAAAGCCTAATTTCTTATTATTAAGAATATGTATTTATAGAATAACCAATAAAAAATAGATGTTATTACACAAATTAAAAAATTAAAAAAATTTATTTAAATAGTATATAAATTAAACTTAATGTATTTAAGCTGATTATATATATTTTTATTTATTTATTTTTGATAAATTTAATTTATTTTTTAATATAAAAAGTAATATATTTTGTAAAAAAAGAATTATTTTTTAATAAAATATGTATTAATATTAGTTTATTGTATTAAGTTTGTCTTTTTAATTCTAAAAAATTTAAAATTTAACATATTCTTCTGCATTATCCTGTTAAAGTAATAATATATATACAATTTCTAAGCTAACAAATGTAATACTAAGATAATAATAGAGATTTTATGACTATCATTTACTTTATCTAAATTCATATTCTTCTTATATTCTCAAGGAGATATATTAATTCTTTGATAAATTGATTATCTTTATAAGTTTCAAAATAATATTCTTTTCTGGTATATTAAGAAACTTTTTTGTTTATATTAAATAGGAAAGATTAAGAATATTAAGTGAATTTGTGAGATTATTAAGCAATAAGTTTTTATTTTAATGAATATCTTTAGAAATATTTCTAAAATTTACATTTACATTGAAAAGAATTTTTATATAATATTAGCAATTATTAATTTTTTAGTATTAATCTTACCTTAACTTGAATTATAAAATAAATTACTTATAAGATATTAATGTACAATTCCTTTATACAATTATCTACTTTCTATATATTATAATATTATATTTATAAAATAATCAATTAGATTTAAATACTATAAGATAAATTATAAAGTAATTTAATATTTTACTTACTATATATAAAAATTATAATAGTGTCTTTTGAAAAATATAATTATTCTAATATCTATTAGTTAAAATTTTTAAAGTTATATTCAAAGGATATTAGTATAATTATAAAGTAAGGTTAGTCAGCTTATAACTGAAACAATTGTTAAGGAGAAGTAATACACATTGATCTTTATACTTTAGATTAACTTGATGATCAAATTTCTTAAACTATTTTTAACAAAATGATGTGATAATTCAATTTTGATATTACTATGATATGACATTAACATAGTTTAAATTCTTATATTTTTAAAGTAATGCAGCCTTTTAAATTTTCTAATGATTAAAAATTTAATTTATATGAACTATTAGCATTTATACATAATGTAACTAAAAGGTGTTTTTTATTTATTTACATCTAGTAGATAATTATTGTGAATTTTTAATTATATTCTAACTTATAAATTATTAATACTTTACAAGATAAGTAAAATAAATTATATTTATTTTTAAAAGATTTACTTATATAAAAATTCTATTTCATTTATATTATAGTTTTTTTTCAAGAGGATAGTTAAAATAATATTCTTTTAATAAGGGTAAAGTATTAGCAATAGTAGTTTTATTAATAGAAAATACTTATTCTTTAAGCTTTTATTAGTGAAGATTGTAATTTTTGAAGTATCTTGAGAAATATCTAAATTATTAGTAATCATTTTGCTTTTTCAAAAGTATTATATCACTTAAAACTATTATATATTAGTAATTTAAAATGAATTCTTTGAGAGTAAGCTCAAACTTTAGATAAGTAACTGCTTTATGGTATTTTAAATTTGAATTGATAGTTTTTAATCAAGTTATTTTTTTGCTATTTATAAGATATTAGTAATAATGCTTTTGTTAACTCTAACTTTTTATTTTTCTAATATATTAAGTTTAGATTTTTTATTATTTAAGTATAAATACAAAGTTTTTTCTTTTGAATTTTAAAAAGTGTAATTTCTTTTAAGAGATATTTTTAGAAATATTAATATGGTTGATTTTAATATTATTAAATAATGACAAATCATTTTTTTTTAATTTACATATATAATAGAATCAAACTTTTTACTTTTTATTCTATAGTAATTTGTTTATATTAATGAACGCTATTTTCTCATTAATATTTTTTAGCTATACTAATTTAAAATAATTGATCAAGCAAAAAAAGAATCTCATACTTATATATATGATATAAAAATTTATTTAATAAATTTTATTTTTAAAAAACATATACAAAATTGTCATCATAAATTTTATTTTAAACTTTTATTAAAATTAATTGTGACTAATTAATTATTAGCTATAATTGGTTAATATTAGAACTTCTATTCAAAAAGATATTTGAATATCTATTTATAGAATCTGTGAATCAGATATTTAAAAATGAATTCTTTACATTCAAATCTCAAAATCATCTTTGAATCTAAAGAATATTTCTTAGATTAAATCGCTGATTTTTATGATGTAACAAATTTTTGAATATTTGAATATTAATCTAAATTATATGAATATATTTATAGAGGTTTTCTAACTACACTCAGCACTTATAGAGGTGTTAGTGTAATTAATTTTAGCTTAATAAAAATATATTTATAAAAGAGAAATGATTATATAAAAAAGTAACTATATAGAAGATTTATTATATATTATTATTAAAGTTGCTATTTTAAATGTAAAACTTCAATTAATACTATTTAAACTATTGTAAAATATTTAACCTATTGCGAAATATTAAACTCTTGCAAAATATTAACTTTTGCGAAATATTGAAACATTTGCAATATTTAAAGCATATCTTTGATAAACTAAGAAAGACAAGATTGAAGCTTAGTAAGGATAAATGCGAGTTTTGTAAATTAGAACTTGCATTCTTAGGTCACATCGTTAGTGAGTAAGGAATGTTATCAAATACTTCCAAAATTAATAAAATTAAGAATTTTCCAACTCCCAAAAACATAACTGAAATTAAAGGATTTCTTGTGCTAATATCCTATTATCAAAAGTTTATTCGAGAATTCTTCATTAAGGCTGCACTCTTACATCTATTACTGCGTAAATAAAGTCCTTTTTTATGGACTTTAGCTTAACAGGAAGTATTCGAACATTTGAAAAATTGTTTGATTATAGCACTGATCTTAATATACCCCGACTTCAAGTAGAAGTTTTTATTATTAATAACACAATTTAGGGAATTGAACATTTTAGGTCATATTTACTCTATAAGCTATTTAATAAACCTGACCCGCCAATGAAATTTATGAGATACACTCAAACGTGGATACCTTATCTTGACTTTCTTCCATCTCTACATAGCAACAACCGAATATTAGCAAGTTTTAGAGTGAAAGCGTAAGTGTCAGCAGTATGACTGACAGTTCTAACTACCAAAATGGACCTAGCAACTTTAACTTACCCATCTAATATCACCTCTGCACAACAACTTGAAATTCGAAAACAATCATTCAAATATTTTATTCAAAACCAGCAACTGTATCATCAAAACCCTCACAACCGCTATTAGTCATTAAAATCACCGAAGTCGAAACACTTATTCACAACAAACATAACAAACCATTAGGAGGACACTTAGGACGCGATATCACTTACAATAAAATAGCCTCCAAGTATTATTGGCCAAACATGTATCGAACTATTAACAATTGGATAAAACATGTGATACATGTCAACGAAAAGGGAGACCTAAACAATTGGAACCTTTCATCCAATATCAGTAGGACAACCATTCGACTGTATTGGAATTGAATACCTTACCAAATGGGTAGAAGCTGCTGTAACCCCTGATTGTACTTCTCAAACTCAAACAGTGAAATAATCTGTCGCCATGGAACACAAAAGGAGATCTTAACTGACCGAGCCGCATCTTTTCAGAATGAGTTAATTGTCGCCCTAATGCATAGTGTTTGAACTAAGCATAGATTATCCCGGGTTTGTTTATTTTTTTATTTTTTTTCCTTTCCCCCTTTTTTATTTTTTTATTTCCCAGGTTTTTTTTTTTTTTTTAAATTATTTCATTTTTATATTTTTTTATTCTTCCCTTCCCTGACCCCTTTTTTTTTTATTCCTTCACCATCTTTTTTTTTTAATTATTTTTTTTTCTTTCTCCCTCCGGTCTTTTTTTTTTTATTTTTCCCTCCGGTCCATTTTTTTTTTTTTATATTTTCGTCTTTTTTTTAATTTCATTGTTTTTTTTTTTTATTTCCTCTTTCCGATCTTTTTTATTTATTTTTTATTTTTTTCTCACCAGCCTTTTTTATTTTTTATATTTTTTTTATTTTCCCCGAGTCATCGCCGGGTAGAATTGCTATTGAAGTATAATAATAAGAGTGGATTCCCTGCGGGATTATTTTATTTTATACAGTATCTCTTGCTAACTCTAGATACAAGCGAAAATTGAATAATGGGCGGGATTATGAGAAACTCGTAGTTAGCAATATTAGCAATAGAAATAGTAATTTTTCCAAAATGTAAGAAAACAATGTATTAGTATGGCGCAGGGACTTGTATTAAATGATCTAGGATACGCGTACTCCCTTCCTTGAAAGCATGTCATACACTAATTGCAAAAGAATCACTACTAAAATGTCATATTACATAAAATTTTCGCCATATTAGGTTTTGATGTGTAATGTATCTTTATTACATTAATTAAAAGAATTCATTGAAAGAAAAAGCTAAATAAAGCAAACACTATAAATGACCATATAAAATAAATCAGCATTAATGTCTATTTATTCTTTTTTTTTTGTCGCTTTCTTTTGTTTTCCACCTTTTTTTGGTCCTTTCTTTTCATCTTTTAATGGTTTTCATAGCTCATCAGTTACCACAATTGCAGTTTTTTTACCCTCTTCATAACACTTATCAACTTCATCTTTAACTTTTTTCACTGATATCAATTCATGAGTATACTCTTCAATGTAGCAAAGATTCTCCTGGTTAAAGAGAAAGTTTGTCTATACGAGACCACATGTAGATGATGCCATTAAGGTCTTTTTAACCAGAAAATTAAATCATAACATGCAAGAACAGGGCAAAAATCAGTAATATTATAAAATTCAGCAAATCTACGAATTCATAATCATACAGAAGATTTTTGTTCGTCTCATCACAAAATGGATATTTATTTTTCAACAAGTTAAGAAGCATGAGCAAATCTTCTTCGCATTGTGTTCCATCGTCAGCTGACAATTCTTGTATGGCAACTTCAATTGTTGTGTTTCTGTTGAAATTGTACGCATCCTTATTGGAAGGTCTTTCCTCCACAGGGATAACTGAAGCCACGTGTTGGTTTCGGCACAGTTGCCGTAATCCCGGGGTTCTATTTTCATCAACGGATTCCCATTCGCGTCCCATGGAAGAATGTGCTGGTTCTCCGAGTCGAACTTCTGTCGAATTCCCACTATCTTTTGTTTGGTTGTCGTGGAACCTATCGTTGATGCTCCAAACGAAATCTTCTTCACTCTTTGACGGTGTCTCTGACGTTTTGATTTAAAAGAGATTGTTAACGCTGCGAGACGATACATAGGATTTCCCTCCAAGAGCATTATCCAAGTTGACAGTTGATTTAGATGTTTGAATAGGTATTTTGTTAGTTTCTCGAGAGTCATTAATTTTCTCGGAACTTTGATGTTTATCGAGTAAATGATACACGGGCCATCCACCATTGTTCTTGCTGAAACCCTCGCACCATATATTTCCACTTCTATCCATCGGGTATCCCCGTTCGGTTGTTGCAGATATCGCTGTAAATCCCGTCCAATCTTTCTGGAGTAATTTTAGTCAACAGTAATTTGAAAAAAAAAAAAAAAAAAAATAGATATACCGGTACGGCTTCAATGATAACCATGGCCAATAATTTGTAACGATCGTCTCAAAGTCCCATTGGTAAACATGTGACAAACATCTTCATTTAAAATAGTTAGTTTATATTTTGAATGGCTTCTTTTCTTTTTTCCTTGCCATTAGTTGTTACATTTATATTATAAAATATCTCAAATATATGATTATTACGAAACAAAACTTGTAATTGAAAAACCATTAAAAACTTCGATCAAAGGACAATTTAACGATAAATGTAAAAAGAATCTTTATTTTTCAATAAAACTACCATTACCATTTCAAATGGAATGTGTTCAAAAATTAGATTTATGACAAGAAATTAACCAAAAAAAATTTTTTTCTAAAAACCATCTATTTAAAAAAACAATTAAGGAAAAAAAAATTAAAAAAAAAAAAAAAAAAAAAATTTAAAAAAAATTTGTAACCTACTTTCCAATTCTACGCAAAAAAAAAACCACGCCAGGAAAAAAAAAAAAAATTAAAATTTACAAAGAAGGTGGTTTTATATATTTGTTGAAAGTGTAAGATTAGAAGTAGGTGATCAAGATTCTTTTTTTTTTCTTCTTTTTTTAAAAGGGGGAGGGAAGAAGGAAAAGAAGTATTTACAAAAAATTTTTAGGTAAGGTTTCAAAAGAGCGGGATGATTAATACAATAATTATATTAATGTGGTGTAAATATTTCGGTATTGTAAAACGAAAATGTGACAGAGAAATAATTATGTTTTGTTTAGTTATCCCCCTCACATTAATAAACCATCCTTTCTAAATATTTAAAATAAAACTAAAAATGATAAAAAAATATATATATAATTAACAAATTCTAAATTATTATAATGTCTATTTCTACTTTTTAAAAAAAAAAAAATTTAATATATGAATTCCCGATTTTTATGATACATTCCGCTTGTTCCATAGGCTCCATTGGATCCAAATCCAGTGTTTGAACCAAAACCTTGGCCATAATTTACGAAACCACCATTATTATTATTTTGTACAAAAGGACCAACATTTGGTACGAACGATTGCTGTCCTCCAAACCTGACAGAACCTCCAAATCCTCCTGAAACTGGTCCGCTTCCGAATCCATTCGGTATCGAGTGATCGCTGAATCCATTTGAAGAAGAAGATCCTTGAAATCGATTTGGAATGGTGCCCATGAAGTCATTTGAAGATGATTCAGCAATTTTACCACCATTATTGTTGTTGCCTAAACCGAATCCAAGATTGGAAGGAAAATTATACACTCCTGGTGTATGATACATTCCCGGTGAACTAAATTGGGAAGGTGCGTTAAAATTTCCATTGGAAGGAAATCCAACGGGGGCTTCAAATCTTGAAGTGGATGTGAATTCACCACTTCCATGTCGACTGTGCGAATCATATCCATACTCATAAAATGAAGATTCGGGAGCCGAATAATTGCCATCCGATATGGAGTTGAAATATTCGTAATCTGAGGAGTAAACTGCGTTTTTCCTTCCCTTCCTTCCAACGGGAGTTTGAAGACCAAATTCCTTCATTATTCTTTCCTCTCGTTCTCTTTCCTCAGCCAACAACATATCAACTTCTGTTATATCAACTTGACTCGTTAATGCTGCGCGTCCTTGCGCTATCATATCACTTAATTTATCGTTCACTTTTAGTAACAATTCGTCTGGATCATCATAACTTCCTGCTCGTGGGGTAGAAACTTCATTTAATGAGGATTTACGTCGAATTAATCTTCGATTACGTCGTACCCGGATTTGTCGACGTTTAGGCAACGTTTGCGAGTTCACATCTTTCGGCGATGATGGTGGGGTGGATTTACTTCTTGCTTGAGGGGTTGCAAAACTTATACGTTTGGGAGATGAGGAAGTTGGAGATTCCGTCAAATTCTTTGTTCTGGAACATGTTTCAGCATTATATGTTGAAGTTGACTGCAAATAAAAAAAAAAAAAGTATGATTTTAGTAAAACGATTCTATTGTAACCAAATATGAAAAAAATAACGATAAATAGATTAATAAATAAATTATGAATTTCTTACCGATGGGCAGATACTATCGTACGGTGGCGGAGGTTCATCGTCATCATTCACCGACCATTTAGCTTCCATCTTTTTATCGTTTTTCTTATTTATTTCTCGACCATTATATTCCATATCCAGGTCGCTCATTTCATCATTGTCGTAAGCTCCATCCGAATCATCCGCGTTTATTTGCATGACATCTTCATTAAAATAACTATTATTATAATCTCTTCTTTTCCCCGTTCCCGTGGTGGATGACTCTGGTTCAATGGCTCCAACGGCCGTCAGAGTTTTATAGGCTTCGGAAGCCATCGTAGTGGTATATGCTGCTATTGCCGATAATTTGTACATCAAACCCGTCGTAACGCTGGGAATATCTTGAGACGTTGTTGAAGTACTGGAGGCTGAATTATTATTTTTATCTACTTTCTGTTGTTTCATATATGTTTCAAATTGATTTTCAAAGTCTTGCTTTGGAGTTATCTTTGAAGGTGGATGAGAAAAATCTAATATTGAAGGTGACTGCATTTTTTTTTTTTTTTTGAAATTATTAGGAAAAAAAAAAAAAAATATCTATCTGAAAAATAAAAACCAGTACTGGAAAAAGTGGTAAAATATTTTGAGGTAAAAAAGTTTTTTTTTTTTATAGAAAATTTGATGTTTGGGTAAATATCCAAGAGGCTGTGCTTTATATTATTGTGCCACGCTTTTAATAATTTTTTTCAAAAAGGTTGTGCGATTCCCTGTAACGGTGAAGGTGTTTCAATATTTCGTGATCTACACACGGATAACAAAGTTAAAATGAACTTTTTTTGTTAAAGAATTAAATTTTAATTATTTTTAATTAAGAGTATAAATTGATTCGTAACTTGATAACTACAAGAAAAATGCAACTCGAGTACAAATGAAAAACTGGAGTTTATATAAGAATGAAAGACGACAAGGGCGTACGAATAATTTTTGGGGTTATTGAGTAAGTGTGCATCGGTGACATTCGGTGGTTGGCAATGTAATACTCTAAAAGAGTTTAGTGCATTGTGTTTGATTATGAGAAATTTTTTTTTTATGTTGAACATTGAAAGTTGAATAAACATCTAACAAACAGGATTCATAATTTAATTAAACCCTTTTCCGCTTTTGGTTACACGATTGAAATAATCAAAAAAAAAAACCAAGAATGTTAACAAGAATACTGTAACAAGCTTAGTACAATAACATGTAAATCTCGTGGAATAGATCCATTAACAGCTTAGGTGTGTTTAATAAGTTGGGGCTTAAAAAAAAGACACATTGTGCACAGTAAAAATGTAATTAATCGGTATTTCATGTATATAAGGAGATTCTGTATGTCAACCCTGTTGGTTTGTGTTTAGGTTACATTGCATTTGATGTAACAAAGCATTTTTCATTTCTTTATGTAAACTTTTTATGTTCAAACAAGCTTGCCATGCTATCGTAGGCTTATAATTTTCTGCGTTCGTTCCTCTCATGGCGCGGGAATGTCGCAGTTTCGCTTTGCACCGACCAAAAAATTTTCGGATTTGTCAGAAAAGAAACATCACGTGAGTTCCGTGGTGACACTTGAAAAAGTTTTATGCGTTCATGTTCCCAGACTATACCAGATATTGATTCATTAAGGTCATTTACATGAATCCGCCCAACTTCTAATCTGTCAATTTCAGTTGAAATTCAAACAACGGTCAGCAGGTTTGTATCGGAATAAAAGATCCAAATTTGGCGTAAAACCAAAAGGAAAACTTAATTTTTTGAGCAGCTAATTAGACTTGCAGGTGAAATGATGATAAACAGGAATCCTTTCAGGTAAGTAACAGGTAGATTTATCACGTGTCTCTTTCTTATGGAAAAAGTAAAAACTATAAGATAAGGGAAAAATGACACAAGAACCCCCAATTTTATTTTTACTATTCATTGATTACCAGTTAATGTGAAAATCTATGCCGAAAGGATTTTTTTTTTTTTTTTTCGAGATAAACAAAAATGCAAAAAGTATCAACGACGAATTGTACACTATTATTATCTTTTTTTTTTTTTTTTTTTTCACCGTGTAAGGTGATGTGTAAGGTTCACATGCTCGGAGTGCAAATTGAATTTTTTTTTTTTTTTTGAAACTTGTAAACATTAAAGTATTGTGTAAAAACGGAATTTTTTTGATTAATGTTCATCATATTTTCACTTATTTGTTTTTTTTTTGATTATCAAGAAGTGCGTGCGCGTTGGCTGATTAGGGTTGATATACTTTTGAGTATAATTTTAAAATGTTTCGTTCTATGTGAAAAATGAGAACAAAAACGATCTTACCCAAAATGGTTTAGCTCTCATCTTTTGGGTAACCAATCGACAATAGATGAAAAAACTGCGCGCAATTCAAGAATAGAGTGTGATGCATTTGATCCCTTTACACATGTATATATATTTTTTGAACACAAAAACATCAGTTTATTGCCTGAATAGATAGATAATGTATCGTATTGTTTTAAGCAAAGTTATTTTGGATTCAACGTTTCAAACATGCTTTGGTAAAGTAATGTCTGCAAGAAAATATTTGAAAAAGGCCGATTAAATTTACCTGATGAAAATGTTTAATTAAATTAAAAGATTTACACCACAAGTAAATGTTTAAATATCATTTGATCAAGAATATTAAAGAACTAATTTTTGTTCAAATCTTTAGTAAAAAATAACTAATTTTTTTTTAAAACTATGTTTATCTAGTTATTCTAATAAACTTAAAAATTAGGATAACTATTCTCATATCTAATTATAACAATTACTACTAAAAGATGAAAGATGATCTAGAAAATGAAATTATGATTAACATGTGATTTCTTCCTAAATTTAAGAAAATTATTGATATACACTATTTGTCAAAATTTAAGTTATTATTATATATAAAATAAAAATATAAAATTAAATATTTCATTAAATTTATATAAATTTATTTTAATTACATATAAATAAATTGTATAACTATTTTAAAAAAATTTAATTTATAAGGTACTTATATAGATTTTATATAATTTATAAAGTAATTAAATAGTAAAATTGGTATATTAAAATTTTATAATTAAATGATAATAAAATAATTAGATATTTTTGAAGTAATGTATTATTAATAATAAAAATTATAACAGTATCCTTTTTATAGATTTATAAAAAAAATATTATTAATATTGAAACTATTACATTTAAAAATTACTGTAATTTTTTGATTCTAATTGAGCTAATTTTTTTTTAATTTTTTTAATCTTATATATATTTTTTATTAAGATTACTTGTTACTAAATTTATTTTATATTTGATATGATACTGAAAATCTTAACTCAATAATATTTTAAAATTTTTTGTGAATTTTATATTACGTGATTAGTAATTAACCAATGAAAAATAGTGTATTATTTTAAAATTATAATAATTTAGGCTGATATTATGATTAATTACTATAATATTAGCTTAAATTATCATAAATAATATATGTTTCAAATTTAGGACAATCATATAAAAATTAACCAATTTTAAATGCTTATAACTTTTTATATAGACTTATTTTGAAAAACTGATCAGTAATTTAATAGAACTTATCTCAAGAATAAAGTTACTAGTTTATTTTTTCTAAATTTTATTTTTTAAAGAGTTGAAGGATTTTTAAGTTTTATATTATATTATTAAGGATATACTTTCTGTATTATAAAATATTTAAAGTTTAAGTTTTACTAATTATTTATTAAGATTTGTTATTATTTTTATTAAATATTAATTTTATTTAAATTAAAATCTCTAGATTAATAATGCAAAAATTATAAAATATACATTTTAAAATTATCAAAATGTAAAATTTGCAAAAAAATTTTTATAATAAATTTAATTTAATAGATTATTATAATATAAGAAATTTAAAATATTAATAGAATTGTCTAAAATTGTATATCTATCAAAATATAATAAATTATTTATTTAGAAAAATTTTAAAACTAAATTATAATATTTTCATTTTAGAATAATTGAATAAAATAAAAAATTATATAATTAAATTATATTAAATAATAGTAAAACAGAATAAAAATTTATATATTTAAAAGTTTAAAAAATTATAATAAAATATTTATAATTTTGATAAATAATAATTTTTTCATTTTGTTAAAAAATTTTATTTAATAAATTCTTAAAATAATAAAAAAAGTAATAGTCAGTTATTTTAAAATTTAAGATTTAATATTAATCTAAAAAATTTTAATTTTAATTTTATTATTTGTTTAATAATAAAATAATAATTATAAATTTTTAATATTTATTAAAAGAGATTTATTAATTTAATTTATTATAATAATATAACTAAATAATATATTAAATAAATATCTTTTATAATTATATATTTTTTATTTATAATGATAAAAACTGAATTTATTTTGTTGATTTAAAAATAATTAAAAGATAAATTTAATTATTGATGTTAATATAAATATTAAAATAAAAAAACTAAATATAAATATAAATAAATATTTTATTACTATTATATTATTTTAAAAAAACTAAGTTTATAAATAAAATATCAACTATAGTAAAGAATACATACCTTAATAAAATGAAAATTTAATTATTATTTTCTGATCTAATTTAATAAATATTTGATATAAAGCTTTATTATTATCTTATATTATTATTATTATTATTTTTTAACTAAATTAGTAAGTTTTTATAAGGTTTTTATAATAAATATATATTCATGTTATTATATGATTGTAAAATTTATAATATAATTTCATTTTTTAAATAATAATGAATTTGTATTATATATGTTATAATTTAAAAATATGATATTAAATAAATACATAAAACTGTGAACTTTAGATTCTTAAAATTCTTAAATAAATTAATATTTTTTTTTTTTATTTGACTATACTTTTTTAAGGATAGTAGAGTTTAGATTATATATTTAAATATTATTATTATTAGAAAAATTAGAAAAATATTTTACTATTTTATATTATTATAGGAAAATCACTTTATTAAGTATATAATTAGAAAAAAAGAATAAATAAAATAATTATTTTTATTTTATTTTATATATTAATTTTTTTACATTTTTATTATTGTAAGCTTTAGACAACAGTGAATGCCAGCCGGTATTCAATTTTGTAGATAGGAATTCATTTTAACATATGGATCTTATCAATTTAGAGAATTACGCGATAGATAAAGACTACTTTTTAAGTGTTTTGCATGAGAAGCTAAACTCTTAACTTTTTTTTACATATTAAAAAGAAAAGAATGCTTTAAAATTTCGACATTTGTTGGCGGCCCTTTAACTACGGTAGCAAATTCTAAGACGGCAGCGACTTCAGCATTCCAAGACAGGATTAACAATATAAATCTATTCTAAAAATATGTGTGGGTTTTATTTCTAATTACGTTTCTTGGAATTTATTATTTTTCGCCCTTTTCTATTCCATTTTTCAAAACGCAAAAAAAAACCAGGTGGTCATATGAATGTAAATATTTCCTGTTCTACAATATAATTACGATGTCAAGCCGTCCTAATGTACTAGAATATTCCAACTGGACTGCATGTCTTTATATGTTTTACTTGTTTGGAGGTTCCATGATGTCGTATAGATCGTTCGTGACTACCAACCGCTCCTATTGTATTGAAAGACCTCTTTCTGTTGCTTCGGTTACAGGAATGCCAAATGTTTTTTACTCAGTTTTACTTTTTTTTTTTTTTTAGTGAAAATGTTCAGAACCGAACCAGGTCGCAAGCGATTATTGCGAGAAGATTCCGCAATAATTAATTCTTCGATTGGTATAATTTGTTTTTCTTCTAATAGATCAATGATAACGATAAGGACATTTTTTCCGAGAAATAACTGTATAAGCACGATGCATGTACTCATATGTGCGAAGCGGTAATGTGTGGGCGTAAAAACCATGCATCTGTTAATGTTTTTTAAAATAATCAAAGCAGGGCGTTCGCTAGGCACACTTAAGGAAGGAACATTCGTAAATCAGATCTTTGGGTCCCAAATGTAATATGTTACTTATAGTTTAGCCTTTATTTCTCAATAAAAATCATTTTACAAAAAAAAAAAAAAAAAAATAGATTTTTCACTGATTTTTTTTGCAATGAGTGGCTACAATTATGGATCGTAGAATAAATAAAAATACTTTTTCTAATTGAAACGATTTTTTCATGTCCTGCAACGAATCAGCCCATTTCTCAACTCTCTTATTTCACGAAATTTTTTTTTTTTTGATGAAAAGTTATTTGACATAAATGATGTGCTACTATTGTTACACAAATTCACATTGTTAAAGATCGACAAAAGTGAATCCAAAAATTAAGACGAAGTTTATAAACTCGTTCATAGAATTTATCTCTATGAATATGTTTCGTCGTAAACATCAATCACCCATGGAAATCGAAGCCACGCTTAAAAATATATATAATAATTCACACAATTGGGATAATTAATGTCCAATTATCTCTTGCATTACGCATATTTCTAAACTAAACCGTCAAATTCGATTTTATAATGAAGGTTTTTAATACCTATTTTGGCTGGAACAATTGATAATCCTATATAAATGTAATCACCACCTTTTTCTAAAGACTAGAACACGATCAAAAAAAGTAGTAAACCTTTGACAGCGCTTCAATTCTAATTTTGATGCGTCACTAATCAATTTTATCATTATTTTTAATTTTAATAATTTTTTTTTTTTTTTAACGTTTTCAAAAATCTGCCTACCTGTTCTGAAACCTGACGATCAAGAATCGATGAAAAATCGACCTATCAGCATCCTGGCCTGGAAAGTAGCGGGAAAAGTAGCATCTCCCAACAAATAATGACAATTTGATTGTAAAGTAACCTGTTAATTGGAAGAGAATAAGAGCAACGCCATCAAAGACCAAATATATGGGTTATTCGAATCATTTTACTATATTATATGTATTTTCTTTCCAAAATGTCATTTTATACTTATCTGCATCAAGGGAGATGTTAAATAACCCTTAATGATGACGATAAGAAGATGGGATAATGTAGACGGATAACAACGAAGAATAAGACGGCAACGACAACGATGACACAATTGACGACGATTACACTGACATCGAGATAAATAACGAATTTCTAATTGTCGTACACATTGCATTGAAATGAGAACATTAAGAATTATTTTGATTATGGCTTTGTAAATGCGTTTAGAGCAAAGTGGGCTCCACAATATAAGTTTTCATAGATCTAGGATCTTATTTGCCATATTTAATGGTGAACCTAGGTAACTATTTTTCTTTACTTCACTTATGTTTAACAGAGAAGCGTTTGAAAATGTCAAAATATGCGAACGGACTTTGTTATTCTTAACGAATTTGGAATATAAAGAATAAGTGAAACAGCGCATAGTTATTATGAATACGCCGTACATACCAATTCGAGCGCAATTTTTTATATGCTGATTTGAGATCACTTTTGAATTGCGTTATTAGCACGAGAAAATATCCATCAACTAGGGTAGTTCATTGGGGTGTTTCATCAACTAATTAAATCAAAATTATGTAGGTATCGTATAAAAGCTTAAGATTAAACTATAGTACTATAATTAAACTTTCGTCTTTATAATAAATTTCTATTAAAATTAGCATATTTTCGTGCTCCCATAACTCTGGATTCTTTTATTATCTTCGTTATAATTTCACAAAAATATTCAAAATAACTGTCCCTTTATGATAAACGCTTACTTTTTTCAAAAAAGATCGTTCACACTAGGGTTAATTTCCAAGTTGTTTTTCAATAGTAAAAATTTTTTTCCTCAGTTTTTTTTTCAAAAAAGCGAGGTGTCATGTTATTCTTTAAGAAATTATGTATTTATTTATATTTGTATTTCGTCTAAATATTAATTCAAACGAAAGTTATCGAATTTTTAAATTTTGTCAAAAATTCCAATTGAACCGGTAAATCAAAATGATTGTCAAAAATCTCTAATAACGTACCCCAGAGGTCATGGTCGGTTAACGGATCGATTTTAACTAATTGATTGACCGTTTAACAGTAATGCAATGTTTATTGATCGCATTTTTAATTTTTTTTTTTAAATAAAAGAAACTAGACAAGGTCTTTATTAATTAATAATTATTCTTTCAACTAAATTAAAGAAAAATATAATTAATATTTTTTTTTTTAATCATACTATCATTTAGCCCATTTTCATAAAAAAAAAATGAATAAATGTTCTATTGTGAAACAACCATGTGATTTAATTTTTAATTTTTTGAATAAAGAAAAGTTTAATTTATTGAGTTTTAAAAATTTTATTAATGCAAATGGCAAAATACTTTGCTAATTTTTATAATTAGACATTTAAATTACCAAACCAGATAATTATAATGCCCAAAAATCAAATATTTTAATAAATACTTATCTCAATAACCATTCAGTAACTTACTTAACCATAAAAGATATCTTTATCTCCTGAATGAAATTATATATGTCATCTTCTATGGTATAGCTTAATAATTAATTATTAAATTAGATAATAAAATAAATTGTTTTGTTCATAAATTAGTTATATATTCCTCACTATCATTTAATTGCAATTTCTTTTAATATATTATCAAATTTTATATGAATTCCTAAAGTAATATTTAATTTAAAATATCTAAAAATGAAGAATTTAATGACTTGCAATAATAATCAATATTATTATTAAGTTTAAATTTAATATAAGTCTCCAATTTATAACAAAAAAAAATTTAATGATAAATAAGCATTATTGAATTGCAATTCGTAAAACAATTTATTACCATTAAAATAAATTCTTTTAGATTTGCCATTTCCTTAAAGATGAATTAGTCCTGGTAGGACCACACTCAGACTGGTTAGCAGGACCATCCTTACTATATTCTGAAGTCCAGTTCAGTCTAGTTTAGAACATAATCAACTATGAATGTGCGGAATGTTAAAAATTAAAAAAAATATTTAACCACATTTAAGGTTGCCAGGTAAAACCCAGAGATTTTGACAGGTATTGAAATTGAAACCTGTTGATATGTTTTGCAAAATATTATTATTAAAAGCAAAATTGTGAAAGTTTTGACGGGTGACAAAAGTTTTAACAGATGGTAAAACTCATCATTATAAAAATACAATTCTTGAATTTTAAAAATTTATTATTTTTGTTTTACAAAATAAGCAAATTGTATGTACAGGGGATATAAAAAGTATTGAGCATCTCTTAAAAATAGTATTACAAAATAACTAATATATAAACTTTATTTTTTTTTTTATTTTATTAAATTACAGGTTAATATTTTGTTGGACTTCCGTTTGCTGCAAGAATAGCTTGAACCTGATGCAACATAGACTTAATTAAATTATGATAATAATTTATGGATACTGCATCCCATTCCTCCTTAACCCACTATTTTAATTGTGCAATACTTAATGGTTGTAAATCATATTTACAAATTCTAACCTCAATATGTGACCAAATATTTTCTATTGGATTAATATCAAGGCTTTGAGCTGGTTAGGGAAGTAATTCGATATTTGAGGATTTGAGAAAAAAATAAACTACTTTTGCGGTATGAATAGATGCGTTATCCTCTTGAAATAAAAAATTTTTTTTGATTTTTTTGCATGAACTTCACAATGTGTATTTTCAGTTATGCAACTAACTAAAGGGACCAAAGGACTTATACCGACCCAGAAGAAACTTTCCAAAATATGCGACCAAAGCTTTTTTAGACTATAGCTGCAATGCAGTCTTAATAAAACTCTTCAGATGATTCACGCTATACCTGCTCAAAACTTAAGGTTCTGAATTGTATAAGTAGACTTGTCTTACCAAACTGACTTTTTTAAAATCTCTACTGTCCAATTTTCATAAGTACGAGCCTAAAATAACTGTTTTTCTTTATTTCTTTTAAAAATTAATAAACTAAAATGAGGAATGCATGAGTAAAGATCTTGTTCAGCTAATTCTTTATGAATGGTTTATGTAGAAATAGTTTTATTTGTTTCATTTATAATATTTAACTGTATTTGAGAAAGGGTTTGACAGTGGGATTTTTATTAATAACTACTGAATGCTTGAGTTCTTCACGTTTGAGTTCTTTATATTCAAACTCATCAAAAATTCGTGGTCAACTTGTTCATTTTTTTGGAGTTTCTTTTAGCCTATATGACCTCCATATACGCTGTACAGAAGAAATAGAACAACTGACAACTGCAGAAATTCTGCTATCTGTATTGTCTAACTTTTTAATGATACACTCTTTTTAGCTTTTACTAAATTCTTTTTCAAGACATATTTGTGGTGGCAAAATTTTTTTAACTATAAAGTAGAATTTTTTTGTACAATACATATAACTCACTTTTTATCTTAACAATGAGGCTTTATTTATTTTGACTGTTATATAACAATCACGACTAATTAAAAATAGAAAAAAAATATGGCTTGATTTGACAAATGTGTAATTATACGTGTTACATCTGGATCATATCATATGTTCAATACTTTTTATACCCCCTGTATACTGTATATATAATTTATTAAGCAATCTACATTTTTTTATTTGCGACGAGATGATATGATAAAAAAAAAATTTTGTTAGTTTTAAATATAGGTTGGAATCAGATTTGATATTCGTCAGTTTCAAAAATGTAAATTTTTATCGGCACTGTCAGATTATTCAGAAATTTCAGTGCCAATCAAATGATTAGAAATTTCTCAGAGCTAATCAAATTTATAAATCAGTTAAAAACTAATCAAATATAAAAATAAATACGTATTCAATTTTTTTTACTCGATAAAAAAACTCAGTAAAATTCAGTATAGAATTTTTTGAATAAAAAATATTATTGCTACGTTCAAATCATTGTTCTAAATATATTGACATAATTTTTTACCTATATAAAACTGTGGTTGGCTTTTCAACTCCTTATAAATATTCTCAGAAAAGTCTTGGTTATTATCAGTTATCTCGTGATTTATAAAATTAGCTATAACTTTAACAATGAATAGTTCATTAAACTTTTTCTCATTTCTTTACTATGTGAAATGATTGTTTATGTCTATGTTAGAGGTTGGAACTGGTTAATTTTTAACTGATTAATTAACTGGTTAAAATGGTTAACATGTTAACCGGTTAAAGATTTTTTTTAACCGGTTAAAATAGATTAATTTAAATCTGGCCAAAATTCATTTTTTGGCCAAAATTAAGATTTTTATGATTGCAAATTATTGTCTAACTTTAGCTAAATTTACAAAGATAATTTTAACCAGTTAATTAATTGGTTAATAAATATTTTAACGGTTATTAACCGGTTAAAGAATTTTCAGCCAATTCTAACCTTTAGTCCACATATAAAAGTTTAAAATACATAAAGTCCTTTATAGAAAAAAATATTCATGACGCTAATACTGTAATTTGATTGGCGCTGAGAAATTTCTATTAATTTGATTAGTACTGACATTTCTGACATTTGCGAACAATCTGATAGTGCCGATAGCATAGCAATTGCCTTAGAGGTTAGGAATATCTACTGTGAATGAATTTCCTATAAGTAATTATTATTTAACTCTTGAGATGATGATGAACATGTTGAATATGAATTATTTGTGATATAAAATTTCTGATATCAAACAATTACAGTACTTCTATTAAAAGTCCCAAAACTTTTATTTATAAATATTTGGTCATTAACTAACGCGATAGTAAACATATTCATATGTTTTTAAGTTTTTTTTTGAATAAAAATGAATTTTATATTTATAATTATGTAATCATTATATTTATTAACCTACCATAATCTTAAAATATTTTTTGAAATATAGAAGGTAAAAAAAAATTACTTGCAGAATCTTTTTTTTTGTATAAATCATATTAATAATATCATTTCACATATTTATTATTTTTTTAGATATTTATAACAGTATAACATTTCAGTTTATATTTTGAATTTTGGAATGGAATTTCCATTTTTCTAAAAAAAAAGGGGGATTTATAAACTGACGTACTATACTATATATAAATTAAAAATACAAATTTAGAATATATACTGGAACACAGTTTTTTTCATGATACTCATTACATCTATACTTTTTTCAGAAATTGTCAATTAATTATATTGCTAAAGCTTGACTCAAAAAAGACTGCAATACTAATAAAATCTCTATTTGAATGTAATTAATACGAGCGGATCAGGTTAAGCAGGTCATTATTTGTTATATGATAATTTCTGCGATATGTTTAGGCAGACCTTTGTTTTTTTTACAATACTAAATTATATAAAAAAAATTATAATTTTGAAATTCATATTACCTGTATAGAATTTCTTTTTAAATTTATAATTATATATATTCTTCTATTTAACAAAGTCTCTTACTTATTCTTTAGCAGATAGTCTGTTACTAGCATTTGGATTCTAACATCTTTTCATTAATTCTGCATATTCAGTCATAGTATCTTTAACAACTTCTAGTTTTTTTCCTCTACAAATATCTAAGAAAAGATTAAAATCATAAGGTATAATAATAAAAGTGGAAATATCAGAAGTCATTTCCTACATTATAATGCTAAGAGAATATATATCAGCAGTTTTTGTGTATGATTTACCATGCAAAATTTTAGGTGTCATATAAGGAATTATTTCATAAAGTTTATTCAATTTATTAGATTTATTAGCTATTTTCTTAATCCAAAATTACTGTATTTATAATACATACATTTCTTAAAAGTATATTTTCACTATAGAAATTACCATAAATTAAATTACATACATGTAAAGTATAATACATTCTTGTAATAGTAAATAAATATAAATATTTGTCATGTAAATTATATTTTTTTATTAATAAATTAGATTACAAACTACCTTGATCCATTTTCTGTAATACAACTATATAATTTAAAGTTTTATGATTTTGTGTTATTCCAAATACTCTAATGGTAATAACCATTATTTTTCAGCTAAATATGCAAATTTTAAATGATTTTTCTACTAAAATAATAAATTAATAAAATAAAAAATAATAGTCTGATATTACTTTATTAGATTATAAAAAAAAGTCATTTAAAAAATCTTCATTAATGTTTGATGAATTGTCTAAACTTTTTAATATAACATTTTTTTCAATATTATTATTTTCTTTAAGAAGTGATTTAATAGATTTACTTTTTGTATAATCTTCGTCTTTAAGCAGATAGAAACTTCACTTGCTAATACTAGTCAAATATATAAAATACATATATAACCAAATAGCTTTATAAATAGTACTGAACCCGCCTTTAGAAAGGTATTGTATATTTCTAAAACTTTCATAAGGTATCCATTCTATAAATTCTACTGATTTTTTTTGTTTTTAATCGTCTATCTTGAATAAATTTATCAATAAGCTTATTTCCACTAGTCCATTTATAAAAATCTTGTTGAAATTTTCTAGAATTGTAATTTTGACACTAATTATATTAAGTATTTGATTAATTGCAATCAGGATATAATCCATATTTTTGATTAACAATTTCGAACCTCATAATATTATCAGACATCTTTTTAAATTAATTAACGATCTTTCTTTAAAACAAAAAAGAGGAAATTTTATGCTTCAAATTAATACAGAAGCGTTTAGAGTTAAAATTCAATGTGAAGGAATGCATATTTAAATAAAATTTTTTTAATGTTGCATAATGTTATTTCTGCACAACTTTATTTTATAATCTAATGTTTAGAATGCAATTTACTTTATCTTTATATTATTCGTATAACTTTAATTCTGACTAATCTTTTTTTGAGCGTGACCACGTTTCATCGAAATATGTTTGTGGGTTGAATAAGCGATCTAACCCTATTTATAAAATATTCAAACACAAATTTGATAAATAAATTTTGTATAATAAAAAAAGTGATTACAGATTGTTATTAATTATCTTATAGTAAAGCTAGAATTTGGAACTTTTCATATAAAGTACGACTTGAGTATGGTAGAAGATACTTGAGTATAAACTTCCGAAATCCTATAATTGAATAAAAATTCTATCTTACCCTTTCAAATCTTATCGTGTCACCTTATATGATAACTACACAAGAAAATCGTGCAAATAAATAGTTGTCATTAAAATCTTTCTTAGGAAGGGCCTTAGTTAAATTTAGGATCTTGCTTGTTATTTGGTTTCGGTTTCAATTTCCATAAAATGACGAATTCTTTAGTTCCAGTCAGAATTAAAAAAATTCTGGCCAAAATCGAAATCGGATAAATCGAATTTTAAGTGATAATAAGCTTCCAGAAAATTAAACAAAAGCTTAATAGTTTCCTCAATTCAGAACTTCAGTTGCAACAATAGATCCAAAAGAAGATGATAATTTTGGAATCGAATCAATTTACGATTTGCGATTATAATTTTCGAATTATTATATTCGGTAACCGACCGCCATTATTCCTCTATGCGGTATATCGATCATATTTTGCTAATAAAGCTCAATATGTTGAACTTTTAAAATTTTACTCCAAAAAGATCACTCGGCTGTATTGTATTTTAACTAATTTTTAAATAAAATTTGAAAGCAAAAAAAATTATTTTTTATCTAATTAGAACAAAAAATTTTTACCGATTCAAATTATCACCATTGGTTATTTTTAGTTACCAACTAAATTAGGTTGGCGTGCGGCGACTTTGTCGCCGCTAGTTATGGTCTTTAGTTGTAATATATCCTTTATTAAGTTATCGCCGTGACGAGCCGAAGGGTCCATCCGAAGTGCTGCGCCCGCATTCGCGGAATCGGCCTAACCTATAAAATCGAAAAGAATATTAATTAACAATAAAATAGACAATATAACATACCTGACTGCGCCTTTGCAATAAGCCAAAGTGGTAAATCTACTGATCTAACCTATTATTAACTAAATCAATAATCAACAATAGGAATAGACAATACATAATAGTAGAAAAAAATTTTGATTATGCACCTGACTGTGCCGTCGCGCAGATCCAAATCCTTTTTTTTTGTTTGAAAAAAAAATAATATTTAAACAACCTTTGTTCCTTGGGGTAGATTCCTCTCCTACCTACCTTTACCTTATCCTCTATCTCCTAGTGTTAGTGTCAGTGTTAGTGGTGTTAGTGTTAGTATTTGGTAAAAATAAGGTATATAAAAATGGTCGGTCGTTGAAGTTACACGAATCGTCTAAAAACTAAAATTTTTTTACCGTAACACAGATCCTCAATACTATAATTATTTCTTGTGCCTCACATACCAAACGGTAAGATCTCCTTGACAATATTATGTTATTACTATTACATTCTATTATCGTTATATAAGTAATTTGATTAAAATAATTTTTTTTTAAAAAAAAAGCTTATTTCTTATAAATTATAAAAATGTTTAATAATAACTATAAAGGTAATAGTATAATAAAGAAACTAAAAAATATTTTCATCAAAACAAGAAAAAAGAATAAAAGGAATTAAGCTTTGTATGACTAAAATTAGTTAATTTGACGGTTTGATAATATTTTAATCTTTTTTTTTCATGAATTTATATTAGAGCAAGTTTCAGATTTAAAAAAGCTTTCTCATTAGAAGGTAATATATACCGTTAATCATTTGTTTGAAATTCAAAAATAGAAACATTTTTAATTGATAAAGGTAATACAACTAATATTAATTTTAAAATTTTTTCTAAAATAAATATTATAATAGAATCAGATTCAGATACTCTTACATTAGAAGATTTAAATGGTAATAAATTTATTATCTATTATTTATTTATATAATAATTTAATAATTAATATTTTTTTTTTAAAAAAATTTAATAATAATAATACTTAGATTGTAAACCATTTAACTTTATTATATTTTAATTTAAATTTAGTTAATTTATATTTAAAAAATATTTAATAATCAATAATATTATAGGGAGTAAGTTATTTATTTTTTACGTTATAATTTAAACTTAATTT